>JAGDQP010039346.1:0-17771 GCA_022664845.1 Lepisma saccharinum | reverse complement strand
TTGAATAGTCCGGGTGTGACTTCCTCTAATTTACTCTCAACCGCCTATTCTCCGATTTGTCGTCTTCGCAATAATCCGCTCTGAAGTTCATTTTCCCACGCTTTCGGCAGGCTGTAGCTCCGTAATGCCTCGAAATTTCCCCCGTTCCCTGGACTTTTTTTCTTTATTTTTCACTGTACTATCACCTCCCGAAGTTTGTCGGTCCGTAACCTTACCACCCTGTATACCCACGACCCCGATATACTCCTAACAAATGCCTGCCGCTTCACTACACTTCCCTCACTCGTCGTACCATTCTACGTCCCACAGTAAATTTTTGGTTCTAACAGAGCATCTTATGTCTATAGTAATACTCTGCTCCACCCGAAGAAGAAAAGATCACCAGTACCTATGACTCTATTGTGTGTTTCCGACTTCTTCCCAAACTTTGAAATAATGAAATAACAGTTAAATTTAATAAAGAAATAAATATATAATATTGAAGTTTAACTTACTACATCTCCTAGACCAACCACAATTCTAACCTTCCTTAATGTTCGATACTACTGATCTTACAGAAGGCGTAACTCTCTGGTAGTAGATGTTAATAAAAACGAGATATTTTAAAAACATAATTAGATTGTTTGATTCAAAGCCGTAGGGCGATAATTAGTTACTAGATGAGTGAAAGACGACCGTTTAGCTTAGATAAGTTTGCTGCTCCTAGTCAGTCATGTCTGTTATTGCTACATTTCTTTCGGATGATCATCTTTACCATCTCGTCAGGCATAGCAAAGATTAGTTTATATGATGAGTGTTTCTATTGAAATAGATTGATACTACTTGAATTGACTAACTCAAGAAAATTTTAATGGATTGTGAAAAGATGTAATTTTCATCTAAATACAGTACAACGTTTAATGATATCTGTTATTGAATGAATCAGTAATAGTAAAGCGGTACAAATGTGTTTCGGCATATTAATTTAATAGTGATATATAGGCTAAAGTCTAGTATACTATACCAGATCACAAATGATATTATTCTTACTATTGCCTTTGTATAGCAGAGTAGGTCCAGAACTTTAAGCCATGGAAACCTTTACACTTTCATAAAAATCTACTTTCTGATGATGTTATGGTCCCTAGGGGTTAGGTTAGGTTAGCTTTGTATACCAGGGTATGTTCAGAACCTATCGCTTACCTTTACGGTTTTTATAAATTCGACACTGCCTTAAACAATTGTATACCACACTCTCGTCTTTCAGTGAACATCTAAATAGGTACTCTGCCAAATAGCCTTCCATATGCTCCTTCTTCTTGCCAAATGCTGGTACAGAATACTTCGCACTACGCTACCTGCTCTCTATTGTTTGTGAGTCCACAGAGAGTTTTTCACCATTTAATATTTGTTTCTTATTTTGGATAACGTCTCCAAAAATGGACCTTTCCGCACTGTGTCTTCAAATTCAATAATCCATGTGTCTCCACAAATCTTAATATCTCTGCCTCGTTCCCAACAAAGGACGTATAAAGTTGAAAATAGAAATATCACATCCGATACACGTGTCTGCCATTACTTAACACGGGTAACTACTTGAATCGTTGTATTCATCCTCCCTCATGTATGCTTCCGCTTAGTGCATATAGTCCCAACAATATTACGTATCGTTTCAGTTTTACACAATGTATTTTTATTAAATACCTCCTCCAAATTGCATGAATAACCATTACTCTTTCATTACTTCAACACTTCTCTCCTGTAAAATTTTCAGTATTTACCTAGTTTGGGACATACTCTGCTATACATAACCCTTATTATTATCAAAATTGTTAATTCTCCTTTAAACCATAAGTAAGAAAAATAGGATATAACAGTAGCTTGTGTGTTCAGAAAGAAAAATCGTGAACTCATAATAGAACTTAAGGCTCTATGGAAGTGGGTTTTCCCGCCTTTTTCGTTTTACATCAATTATTCAAAATTCATTGCAGGTAAACAAAATTTAACTTTCACAGACCAAAGTTCGTTTCGTCCTTCAATTATGAGTTCAATTAGCTTTAAGGAAATGTTAGTAATAGCTTCAGGATTGTGTGCAGACACTTTTGGGACATTATTCTGTCCCAAAAGTGTCTGCACAAAATCCTGCTGTTACTAGTAACATTTAATTAAAGCAAATTGTACTCATAACTGAAGGACGAAACGAACTTTGGTCTGTGAAAGTTAAATTTTGTTTACCTGCAATGAATTCTGAATAATTGACGTAAAACGATAAAGGCGGGAAAAACCACTTCCATTGAGCCTTAAAAGGTGAGTAAACTTTTATTTCTGTACATTTTTAAACGTCGGGAATAACCCTAATCTACTATGGTCTCCAGAAGATTATATTAACCTTAATTTACCAGTTCGCCAGACAAACAAATTTGGATAGTTCCTCTGACTGAAACTTACCCAGTAGCGTTTGACATCTCCGTGAGGCTGAGTAACTGACAAGGACATCAAAGCATTCTTTCACAAATGGCCTGCGGATATTCATGCATAGCTGCGAAGCAGTTTGAATTCACAATGCGTAATACATGACGGCTGTACTTAACCGTGGGAACCCTCGCAAGTCTGGAGATGAGCATAGGTTGATTGGGATATCTGCTGTCACTGATATAACTGTATGATGAGTTCGTTTTGACACACTCGCAAATTCGACACGGCTAAATGCAATAACATCTTTTTGCTAGTCAGTCACGCTGTTCTGCGACCAATTTCCATGAAGCGACAGATATACAAATTGCATCCCACCAATATTCACCAATCTTTAAAGTGTCATCTGTTGGCTTCTGAAGTTGATCACGTCGTAAAAGATAAAGTGCCGATTGTTTTGTCCTATGTATTCGAAAGTAATATTCAGTTTTATTACTTACAGCTACAAAATTTTCCATCGCGTGATGCCCACTGCTTAGGAAGCGTAAGGGCTGATTTTCATGAAGGCTTACGTTGCTTGCTTTGCTTGCGATTTGGGTGAGTAGCCAATTGAAACACGTGTTTTATTGCGTGTTCTAAGCGTAACACGTGTTTCAATCGGCTATTCACACAAATCGCAAGCGTTGATGAAAATCAGCCCTATACCAAAACAGACGCAGATTTCTTCGTAACTTCGTAATACTTGAGAATTTAGGAATTGTTGCACTTCAGTTCCAGAGAGCCACTGCAACTGTTCTAATGACATCACACATACAGTTCTACAAAACAAATGTACACATCATAGTACAAAAGTAGTTGTACGCACATTTTACTTAAGTTAGCACTCCTTGTAGACGCTCGCTGCTTCCTTTGCTTGCGATTTCTGAGTAGCCAATAGGAACTCGTGTTACACGTAGTTAAACACGTGTTTCAATTGGCTTCTCACTCAAATCGTAACCAACGCACGGTTGGATGAAAAGCTAGTCTTAGGTCAGCTTCTCTTGGAGGCAATCGCCGCGTGCTTTGTGATTTCTGAGTAGCCACTAGAAACTCGCGTTACAGGTAGAACACTTACTTGAACACGTGTTTCAATTGGCTGGTCAGCCAAGTCGCAAGCGCGTGGCGAGCGCCTGTATAAAAATGCCTGCCTTAGAAATACATACATTTCGTGTGAAGTTCCTTTTATTCTTTCAAGATAATTACTGGCCCTTCTTGTTATGTGTTTTTTATGTCATCTTTTTATTAAAAAATGAATTTTATCTTCTTTGAATAATCTTCGCCAACGAGGAAAAAGTGCCAACCCTGCTTGTAGTGTGAAACGCTTCGTGCGTTTTATACTCCTGTCCATCCGTTACGCTTTGATTTTACAAATTGTTACATGCAGTCACATCAATAAACCTGTTACAACTAGCGTTTTGTTACCTTTGATAATCTAGCGGTAGATAAGCGAATAAAGAAGTTATGTATGCAAGTATATAGATCACGAAAACTTTTTTTAAGGATGGTGCTAAGTAATTGGACTTTAAGATCATTATATTCTTATGGAAATTTTAAATTCTCAACTTATGAATTTCAAAATTTCAGAGTATTAACGAAGTGTGAACACGGTGACACATTAAAGATTCTATTTACCATTCACATGACAAATCTGTATTGAAAGAAAAAAAATACAGAGCAGGATAGAGACATTAAAACATTTTTAAATTTGTTCTAAAACGTTATAACTCTAAATAAGTGAATGATAGACAATTTTAATTTTAATTTTAATTACGTATAAAGATTAACTAACATTTTAATACAATGAAATGTTATCTGTAATTCTTATACTATATTTATAGTCAATATGACTACCTTTCATATTGTCAGTGCAGTCCACTGTGAACAAATTATAACCCTAGTAGCACAGACGTTTGCATCAAGCATTGTCGTGACATAATTCTAGCTTGATATTTCAAAGTTGCTTTTTTTTTTTTTTTTTTTTTGCTTGAAGTAAACGTGTTGCAAACTGTAAAGCGCAAAATATGGTACTTGTTAATTTCATGGCCACGTTCATATCCATGCAGTAAGTGTGCGAGAACAAACTTGCTGCACGTTTGTAGAGTGTCAACTAAAACTCAAGTCTAAGGAGGCTTGCAAATTGCTCTGTCAAGCTGTTTGTAAGCTTGCATACTTGACGTGTCAAACCAGTTGTAAGTCTATTGTCAATGTCAAATGCTATTAGGGAAACTACCCTGTACTTATTCAGATATATCTGGTGTAGTAAAAAGTAATCCATTATTTTTTCATGGCATTGAAGGCTTGACTTACCATAGTTAGAATGATCCGATTTAGGTCACATATGCGCCGTTTTGTTCGATAACGTGTTGCCATTTGGAAGGTAATATCATGATGCCTCTCTCATAGAAGCCCTTGTCCCAAAAATTGAGACAGTCGATTTTCACAAGCCTCTCTTGACGCGAATTTTGCACCAGCAAACGTGGAACAGATGGTAATCACTCGTTGCCAGGTCCGGACTATAAGGTGGATGCATAAGAACATCCCGACCAAGCTCCCGGAGCTTCTGGCGAGTCACTATCGATGTGTGTGGCCTGGCGTTGTCCTGGTGGAACACAATGCCTCTCCTATTGGCCAAAGCTGGCCGCTTCTGGGCGATTGCTGCCTTCAGACGGTCCAATTGTTGACAGTATAGTTCCGAGTTAAGGGTTTGGCCGTAGGGGAGCAGCTCATAGTAGATAATTCCCTGCCAATCCCACCAAACACACAGCAAAACCTTCCTGGCCGTCAATCCTGGCTTGGGCACCGTTTGCGCCGGCGCACCGCGCTTCGACCACGACCGTTTTCGCGTGACGTTGTCGTAAGTGATCCACTTTTCATCACCAGTCACCAACCGCTTCAGAAATGGGTCGCTTTTGTTGCGATTCAGCAGCGATTCGCAGATGGAAATTCGGTCCATGAGGTTTTTTTGCGTTAACTCGTGTGGCACCCATACATCAAGCTTCTTTTTGTATCCAGCCTTATGCAAATGGTTCCACACGGTTTTTTGTGCAATGTTTAGCTCTTGGGCAATCGAAACAGTGCTTACATGACGGTCGGACGCGACAATGTCCATGATTTTATCGACATTTTCGACACTTGGCCTTCCAGTGCGTGGTACATCTTTGACGTCAAAATTACCGGAACGGAATCGACGAAACCAAAATTGCGCGTGATTGGCTGTTACAGTATCAGGACCATAAACACTATTAACATTTGCAGCCGCCTGGCTTGCGTTTTCGCCTTTATCGAAGAAAAACTGTAAAATATAGCGTATTTTCTATTTGCTAGTGTCCATTTTGACGCGCGCTCACACAACACTAAGTCAACTCATCACAACTATCTGAACAGTGTTTGTAGTACGCAATCTCATCGTTTGAACGCCATCTCGTTGAACCCGATTGGACTTATACAACGGGAGATACTGATCACTGAAGCCATCTATTGGCAAAATAATGGATTACTTTTTACTACACCAGATATAAGTGAGTTTAGCTACAGCGCATAAGAATATATATTTACTATTTGTTCATCATGCACTGCACTGGCAATGCGAATCATTCAAAATGTTTATTGAAATTATACTTATGAATATTGCAGGTAAATGTAATTACAGTAAAACAATTTGTAATATTTAGCTCAACAGTTGAATGCTATACTAAACAAGCTGTAATATTAAGTTCAATAGAGCAGTTGAGTGCATTCCTCCCGAGTGCCGAAAAGAAGTTACGCAATATTTAGCACCAAAGCACAGAGGCCAGGATTGTGCTGATGTGATCATATCTCCCGTTGAATCCCATCCGTAGAAGCAGGCAGCTAATAACTTCATATGAAGAAGTTCGGCCTGAGCCTAAGATGCGTAAAGAATTCAATTCAATTCAATTGACATGGAGGAAAGATTTGCGATCGGATTTCATTTGACACGAAAGTTGAAATTTCGAAAGATTATTTTGTTAGTACAATTGTTTCCACGAAATTGTAATTGTAAATGTCTTTACCCCATCCTAATTTAATTTATGTTTGGTCTTTAGGCATCTCAGGCTCAGGGAGGTTGTCCCATCTTAAGAATCTTATGTTACTCCAATGAGTAAAAGTTAAAAAACTGGAAAACAATTTTATCTTATTGTTTCATTGACTTCTTTCAAATTAAAAGTTTAGTTTTTATATATCGTTGAGTGTTAAAATTCAAAACATTTTAAGATCTGCTCAATCCTGCAAGCTTTGATTTTGGAGGGGAAAAACACTCAGCTCATGCGGTCCGGACGGGAAGGTCGCTGACTTCGGATCTGCAATGGTTATGTAAGCGGCTAAGAACCCTGTGACTGACAGTTTCCAGGGTTTCCCTCGGTGTCATCAGGGGAATGCAGGAATAGTATCTTAAGTACAGCCCTGGTCGGTACCTTCCCCATTTCGGCCTGAGTCAAATATACCAAAAAGTCATAAAAAAATAATCATTCAATTAATATGTTATAACCATCATCATCATCATATTCAGCCGTTTTCTGTCCTCCGCCTTTTCTTTCCACATATCTCGGTTTGATTCTATCCTCATCCATGTAGCTCCTGAAAGGGCTTGATTTCATCTACCCATCTTACATTTGGACGTCGTCTCGGACGTTTCATCTCTCTAGGAATTAAATGTAGTACATTTGTCGTATATCTTCCATCTGTTCGTCTAGCTATGTGACCGTCCCATCTCCACTTCATCTTCTTCGTAGTCTTGATTACATCCCCTACCTTTGTTTGTGAGGGAATCCATTCATTCGTCTTCCTGTTCCTTTTAGTTATTCCTAATATGCATCTCTCCATTGCTCTTTGTGTGACTCTTAACCTTTCAATCGTTTGCGCATTCAATGTCCAAGTTTCACAGCCGTACATCATCACAGGTAAGACACATTGATTATAAACTTTACGCTTCAGACACATTGGTAGTTTGCTTTTGAAAATAAAGTGTAGTCTTTCAAACGAGCTCCACGCCATTTTACATCTTCTATTTATTTCATCAGTTAACTCGATGTTTTGAGCTGACCTAGGCACGCATACTCATCAACTATGCCTTTTGCATCTCCGTTAATCTTTACTTCCTCCTTTGCAGCATGTTGATTGTACATTACTTTTGTTTTACTTAAATTCATTTTAAATTCATTATTTTCGAACTCTCGTTACTCAGTTCTTCCATTCTGGTTTGTAGTTCTTCTGCACTTGAAACAAACAGGACTATATTATCAGCGAGCCGTAGGTGATGAAGATATTCGCCATTAATTTGTATTCCAACTTCATCCCAGTTTAAATTTTGGAACACTATCTCCAGGACCGCAGAAAACAGCTTTGGAGAAATTGAATCTCCTTGCCTCACCGCTTTTCCAACTTTAAACTTTTACTTTCTTGATGTAGTCTAATGACAGATGTGGGAGTCGAGTAAATGTTTCGTAGTAACTTGATGTATGCACTCTCGATGCCTTGATGTTCAAGTGATTTAAGTACTGCTGGCAAAGGAGACCGAATCGAAAGCTTTTTCAAAATCAATGAATCCTAAACATAGTGGAAGTTCATATATATTCAGAACTATATTCAGAACCCAATTACAACATAATGAAGTGTGTTTAGTAAAGAATGAGGATGATTTTTCTAAATAATTGGAATAAGTACCGGAAGTGAGGTGAAAAGCATATTGATACTCGGATATGAAAATAGTGAACATCTTATTATATCCGATTTCACAGTGTTGCAAACCGTATACAAATACGTAGCGAAAAGACTTAGTCTAATGAGGGGGATCGTGGGGAAACAATGGTATCCCTAATTTAAAAGAAAATGAGTTGAGCACAGAATTAGAATAGTAACACTCATGTGAGCTGAACTGTGGAAACAGTTCAAGTTAAAAGCAAGAGATGGCGCCAAGAGAAGCCTCATATTCCAGCAAGACAGAATGAATTTTCGTAACGTAATATCTCAATTCATGCTTAATGTTTGTCACCATTTTTTTCCCCGTGTCCGTCATATTTGGACTCAGCTTGTCTGTTCCTGCTTTCGTTCAAACTCTAGTCTGTGTCACAGAGTAACTGTAAATAGTACAAAAAATACTACAAGGAAGACTGAATTTCATCCAAATATTACAAACGAATTTGTAAATATAGACTACTGAAGCTAAATGAAAAGTCATCCGTTTTTGTTTAGAGCAGTCTTTCTCAAACTATCCTTCACCACGGACTACCTACCTCGACGCCTCTTCCAATAAACTACAAGAGGGTGACTTCTATACAACTATATCTATAAACCAAATGTATGAATATTGATTTAACTGTTCGTTAAATATCATCATAAAAATTTATTTTTAAAGTTACCTCATTGCCGAACAGATAAAAATAAACTTTTAAAATGTATTATTTTTTATTTTATTTTAAAACTCAAAAGAACATGCCAAATCCTGAACAGAATATTAAACAGAAAATAAACTGCTTTACCAAAATGTAGAACTTCGATAAAAAATACTTGATGGTACACCATACAAAATATGGCCTGCGGACACTAGACTACTATTCATAAGGCATAACAAATTACTAATATTTATCAGAAGATCCTTAGCGACTGTTAAGTATTTAGAACACAACTTGAAACTTCACATTGTCAATATAATTAACAAAAGAATCCATTTGAATCGTCGCATTACCTGTCATTGGGGGTGTTTTGGGAACCAAACTGTGAAAAATTTTCAGGTGTTTATCCTTAAAGTTGCATCATTTGTTTGTTACAAATAGGCACCACAGATTTTCCACACAAAATTTGGACAATTTCTCGAAACATCTTGGACCGTGCCACGGACCACAGTTTCTTAACCACTGGTTAAGAGACAAGCATATGTTTCTAACCAACAATTAGATAAATTTTTCATATAACAATCCCCCCCCCCCCTAAATTTTCTCTTGAAATGATAAGGCATTGCAATTTTATTTCTTACTTTGTGCTTTTCTGATGTAACACAAACCATAAACGTGCCATTTCTTATTCCTGCGTACAATCGACCTATGAACGTTACAGAGTTTATATATTTACATATCAAACTGCAATATTTTTTTTATTTGTTGGTTATGTAGTTAACACCTTAAAAATATAATCACTTTCGCAATGTTCAATTAATTGCCAATGTTATTATTAACGTTATATTTAATACATAAATAAGTGTTTAACATAAAATGAAATACAACAACTCTACTCATATTAGTAAGATTATATAGCGACCTTATTTAATACATGAAGTTTATTAGACACTTATCATTTTTTATGGTATGCACATTAATTAAGTCTGAAATTCGATAAAAACAGTGTACTATTCAGTAGACTCAACAATTGCTCGGATAAATGTTGCGTAACTTGTAAAGATAAATGTAACGGAAGAAAGGTCACATAAATTCTTATGCGCACTTATAATTATATAAACATATGCAAGAAAGATAAATGACCAACATAAATATTACAAGAGTTATAACCATTAGAGTGACTTGACACTAGCCTTTATTTTAAAGTCCATATCCAAACATGTACATGTCATTTTAAAAATCAAACAGCTACTGCCTGTTAGTTAGTCAGTTAATTACCTTAGCCGCTTTTCTTCTATTTTTTTTTAATTTATTTTTCCTGTGGTCTAACCGATAGACGTGAAAGAGATACTGCCTAAAAGCTATCATGGTAACGTAAAATATTTATGCCCGTTCTGAAAGATATATTGGAATCCAGAACGGAAACGTGTCACCGGGTCAATCGTGTCAAGTTTTAGACCGGGTCACCAGATCAGGACTTCTGACCCGGTGACCTGATTTAGACCCGGTAACCCAGAAGACAAAATAGAGGGTTTTTTTAAAATTATTTCCTTCCGTTTGAAGTGTTTCTTTTAGGGGTAACCAGGACCGAAGATGTTACTCTCAGAGCACGAAAAATACGACAACCGAAATTCCCATTTAATTATGTTTCCCAGACCGGTCATTCGGGTCAAGTTTCGGAGCGGGTTACGGTCAGACTGGATCACTTAAATTGGCCCGGTTTCAGCTCTGTCCTAATCACGACTTTCTATTCCTAATCGCGAAAACGCCAATGCGTAATCTGTCTTTTGCCATTATCACAAGTAGAAATAGTGTTCCATTCTCACTTAAATATACTCAAGAAAGATTTTAAATACGGAACAGCCTACTGCTCGGAATATACTCAACCCCCTGAAAAGTATAACATCTTTACAGAACATGTCACTATGAAGAATTTGCAGAGAGAAACTAGATCGAGGAAGAAATTAACATCTGAGAAATGCTTGCAAATATTTTTCGTGAATTTTCCTCTTCATGACCAACTAGAACGCAAGACAAGAAACGAGTACCGTTATCCGTAGCCAAGTTTTCATAACGAATTTTTCCCAGTACCATAAGGCTGGTTTAACATTGGAAAAGCTATAAGTCTCAGATGGTCAAGCGATGAATAAAATCTGAAAAACGGGACATGTATAGATTTTCTCAACGTTTAAATAACCCTTATGTTATTGGAGTCTGTTACAACGAGCCAAAAGTATGCTTAAAGGATGTTCACAAGCAAACGTTTTGTGTTATTCGCTCCCAATCCAACGACAAAACATTGCCAAGTTACATTTCTCTTATCTCCTTAAATAGTGATCGTACAGTAGGCCAGTTCGCTTTGCATTTGAAATGTTGAGGGGCAGTCTCGTTCTGAGTTCTGTAGCCGTGAGGGAGGAGTCGTAGGGTGATTGTGGGTGGAAAGACACTTTTAATAGCCAATGCGAGGTAAGTAGTGAAAGCGCGAGTTCTCGCTGATTGGTTGTGCACTTCCCACTTCACCGCGCACGCTGGCCAAGACCCCTCTCAGAGTTCTACAGAACTCGGAACTGTACAATACGTTTTCCTTGGTTTCTCTTGGTCGCAAGAAGCAAATGACGATTTCTCTCAGTCCTTAGCTTTTACACTACTGCAGTATTCTTGAGAAACTGAATCCCTGCCATACATCAGGAATTTTCGATGCCATAGCGGGAAGGTAGGAACATCACACTTGACCCACAGCAACTCCACACTGCTACTCCCATACCATGTCTACAACGGTGGCGCTGTGTACTCCTGGGGCGGAATTGGACAAAGTTCAAAATGTCCCATCTTAACTGAATCAGCCTTCTGTAGCACTATCATCTTTCCAAGTCAAAATGCCATAATCAAAGGACTTGTTAAATCTCATGTACTTTCACTTCTTGTTATTTGTCTATTAAATTCTTGTTTGCTATCTGTCCAATTATTTGTTATACTAGATTATCTATAAATTGTTAAAAATCAGAGATAATTAAATAATTAATTTTCATGTTTACTCAAGAATTATACTCCCTGGTATACCAAAATTTGGTTAAACTAACGAAACACGTAGATGATTAATAATGGTATTATTTTCATTGGACATGAAGGCCAATTAAGTTTGTGTGTGAGAATTGACAAGAAATTCTTACCTTTTAAAGTAGTCTCATTCCGCCTAATTAATTAATTTATTAAGAATTAAATAATGGCCACTATACCATGGAAAGGGTAAAACTTAAGACAAAGATGAGCCTTCTCATTTCAGTCTTATTAAGAATTGTGAGCTCTGTATAGCAATTGCATATTCAAAGATTAGCCTTACATAGCTTGTATATAATAATATTAGTAATACCGTTTACGAATAAATTATGTTTGTTTATTGCATTTTTGGCACTTAGGCAACTCAAGCTGGGAGGGCGTAAGGAAAAGAATGTGTGAAGTCGGTCAGGGTCTAGTTTGAACTTACCATCCCGTCATGACGATGGTGTGGAAAAGGCCTGGAAACCCCCTCAGTTAGGATAACCAGTCTCTGGGTTTAAACGCAGTATTTTCCCAATATGTAGCCAACCTTCTTCCAACTGACCTACGTCCGCGCAATAATTACCATCAGCAGTTCTAATATATATATATATATACTGATGTCTGTCTTCTCTGGCGAAAATATGAACGGAGATATGGGATATCTTAACTCTATAGCATAAATAATTCTGCAATATTCTGTTGCAACAAAACAGACGTAACATATCTGAGACATTGTGGAAGTAACATCAATTCTCTATAGATAAAGCAAAATAGTATAACTAACACAAATCACAATTTGATAGTTCAACGGCTGGACCATCGTTCCTTAACAGAGGAGACCTGGTTTCGAAACCCTGAAACATTCATTCTGATCGAGGTTCACCGTGATTTATGATAGAACTGTTGGACTTCGTACTTGAATCAAGAACAGAGCCTATACATTACCCTTTCCTTTTCCAAGCAAGCGCCACAGAACAACATAGAGAGATTACGTCATTTTCTACGTATCTCACACTAATATCTACGTATCTATTTAGTAATTACGTTCCCACTTGATATATACTAACAACTATAATAAAAAACATAAACCAACAGAATTCCATAAAAAAATACAATTACAATTTACTTACTTATGACGTGCTATATATCGTGCCTGGTTAGACTTGTTTTCGTATCCTAAATTTGCTACAAACATCGTCAGTGACTGTTCCTAACAACACTTATGGTTATACTGTTTCCACATCGCAAATTTCGTTTCATTATATTTTTTAAGTGTTTGCAATTTACGCTTTCCCTAAAATTAACACTGTGTAGACATTGTAACTAAATTGTTGACAATATTTCGTTTCCTCTCATACACGTATCTCTCATGTTAAAGGTTGAAGCATGCAGGATGTATGAGAAGATAGAGAGAACGTTATCATAGTGACATTAATACTATGTTCGTTCCATGGATGTAAATAAGGTAGACGGATTGACTGTTCTAATACAATTAAGCTGGGTCAACTTGGTGCCAGTTTTCGATCAATCTTGCCTGGATGACTGGGATGAATTTGAGTCTCTTATTGTTTTGTCTATGCTTACGCGTGTTTAAGCCTGGTGCTTAGGATGAAAACTAAGGAGATTTGAATATGTATGTTAATTTATTGCAACTCCGTCGTACTCTACATGTGCACGTATGTGCTGGCGTCAATTTCAGCATGCTGGTGGTAAATCCGTTGCCTATTTACATCCATGTGTTCGTTCAAAGCAAGAAACGTATTTGAGTTTATATCTCCATGTTTAACCAAGTTCTTCGTCAATTAGATTTCCAAAAAGCTTTCACCGTTCTTCTTCGTCAATAAGTTTTGACAAACGTTTTACGTGTTCCATTGCTAGGTTATGATTACATTACATACAGGAGCCAAACCTAAACGTCCTTTTCATATAAAGATATCTACGTGACACCCTGCTCCTCCTCATGCCACTCGCTCTGATCTTCGATAGGATTGCACTACGGTTTGAAGACTGTGTCCTGAAGATTTTACAAATGGTCTATGAGTGTGGCCCTTTTGAAAAACGATAAATATTAATGCGATAGTCAAGTTATTCCCAAACACGTCACAGCTTGTCCATGTCAAGCACTTTCATCAAATATCTTGCTCTAATCATAGATGGACTGCCTTGTGCTGGTTGTTTATCATTATAGTGTTCTAAAACTGCGCTGCACAACAATAACAGAATTTGTTTTAGCAAATGAGGACCACAGGGGAAAAAACGTGCTATGTACATTTTTAAGCGAAGTTGAGGTAAGAGTGCCTTTTTGAATTGCCTTTCTAACAAACTATTAAACATGAAGATAGCATGAGTACTCCATCTGAAACAAGGAAATCTTTATTTGATGTTCAGGTATACACAACGGTAATTCTGGACTTTTCAAAACGCTCTCCTGTAAAATCAGTGAAACGGATAAAGTATGTTTTGTTCCTGTGGTCTTCAAATGTAATCACGCAGAAAGCCTTCTCTCTACCTGTTTAGCGGCCATATTGCTCGACTTACATCTGGGGTGACGTCACGAAAATAAACGAATAGCGAAGGTCATAAACTTGAAGACTTTCTCTAGAAAACAGTACTAAATGCTTTCTGATAAACAATTTTTTATTAACGTTTAATATGTATGTTTCTTTTAGGCTCATCCTGTACAATTACGAACATTCCTGGAGTTGTTTTTATGTATAATTCTGAAGCCGAGAGATGGGAGATATATTTACTGCTAATATTGTTCAATGTTTTACTGTAATATTGACAAAACATTTAACAAAAGAGAAACGTGTATTATTTCTCTTATTGATTCTGAGTTGGTAATGGAAGATGTTCAATAGCTTTTCAAGCATTACAAGTTTTACCCCCTAATAACAGTGGGGTTCCCACAGGCAGGATGGGACGGGTGTAATTTAGATCTGAAATGTGATAGCAAGGACGTGTAGTTTTTCGCGCTGTTTTTACACTCTTATATACATTGTTTGTTAAATATATGTACGTATTTGGTAGGTGGATTCTTTAGAATAAAACCAGAAAAAGGATCACATAAACATGGATCGAAATCAGATTCGTTTTCGAGATAAAAAGAGTCAAAGTTCAAACCCATCGACTTTTTTTTACAATGGTGCAAGAAAAAAAAATATTTCTTGATCAATCGTAAATGATACATTACAGTGCATTATTGAAAGTCTATTTGTATCAATAGAGTGGGTTAGCATCAATAGAAGTTAAGATTTAAGGCAATTAGTGGACAGTGTTGCCAATCTGGTATAAAGGTTTTTAATGATACAATGTCGATTCACCAACTGCCGAATAAATTAGGTGAAATGACCAAAATAAATTTATACTTTGTATTATATCTCGAGAATAGCTCATTTTTGATTAGCAACATATCCTTCCCCTCTCTATCAGACAGAGAGAGAGTGTGTGTGTGTGTTTCCTCAATTTCAGACTTTAATTCTAAACTTCTAATTCAATTCGGAAAATACAGACACTATCCTGCGGAAACGAAATTATGGCTACTTGAAATGTTTAAAATTTTATCATTTATCAAAGTGAGTCGTCAAAGTACGGCCAGACTTATAGTGTAGCACCATCAATTCCTACCGGAGCTAATTGAATGAAGTGGTTGGGAGCCCACCTTACCAAAAAACTGTAGGTCTCGTCCCTAGAAACTGATCAGCTCGTTTAGAATGTTAGTAAGCATTAACTTCACGTAATGTAGCATCACAAAGTGAAACAATATTCTCTAGCGTTAATACACTTGTGTCACTATACCCTTTCAAGATGGTCGCAGTAGTACTAAACATCAAATTCACGTGTATGGATCTAGTAGGTTTGGCAAATGCAGAAAATTATGCTCACTTACTAACTATTCAAACATCAAATAATGCAGTATATTGGTCATTTCTTCTAAACAAATAAATTATATAATTATGATGTAATTATACAATGTTTTAGCCAATAGTGTCAACGTCCTTCCTTAGAAATGAAGGAAGATAAAAACAAGCTGAGAAACTAGATATATCTGGATGCACTTCCTTCAAGACGAATCTTAAATTAATTATTAAGGAATGAAACTAGCGTCTCAACGTAATATTTTCGAAAGCTTGAAACACACGATTTAATCGAGTGAGCAATAAAAAAAACACTGTATCTGACTAACCTAATCTCCACGTACCCTTGGTCACTAATTTTATTAAATTTCTAATGCGTGTATATAATAAATAACAGAAAAGTTATTTTTCTTTAAAAAATATAAACAAAACCACACCAGGATTCGATCTCTCAGGTTCTCCGAATTAGCTTTCTGACGTGCTACCAATACGCCAAATTGACAATTGGATTTCAGCCGCTCGTCAGTCTTATTTACGGTTAAGGAGTAATATTTACTGTTTAAGGAGTAATGCGCCTGCGCGAGAATGGCTCCGCCTTAATAGGGCTTTCTATATTGAGACACTACTGGAATGAACAATACGAGGACACAATTTAGAAATGTACACAATTCGTGTCGCGTAAATGGACTGCTGGTCTAAAGGATTTTCGGCTAAGAATATTGTTTTGTAAATGAGATATAATGTCGGATGTTTAAGTGTTCTTATAGTGTATAAAATGGTAAATAAACTTAGATTATTATACAGATGTTCTCGGGATATCAGCCAGGTGAAGTCCGACGATAGAGCCGACGTTTCAAGAACAGACATTGTTCTCATCTTCAGGGCAAGTATACTGAGACCAGTTCATGTGTACTATATATAGTAACGGTAGGGGGCGGAGCTTAAGAATCTGTGTCTCTGATTGGTTGGCCTATAGCTTGACGCTGATTGGTCGTTTTCATGTATGTTTTCTTTATGACTGGTGTCCAAGTCCGACTAAGTTGAAATCCTGTATCTCTGTTGACATTATTACGTTCTTGTAGTATGGCAAGAGATTCTTTTATTATCCTATCCCAGTAATTGGAGCTCTTTGAGATAATTTTAGTGTCAGAAAATAAAATTCTATGTTTTTCTGTTATGCTGTGTTCTGCCAGGCCTGATTTCTCCGGATAAAATAGCTTGATGTATCTTTCATGCTCCTTTCATCGATGTTCTACTGTCCGTCCTGTTTGTCCTATGTATGTTTTTCCGCATTCACAAGGAATGCAGTATACTCCTGATGTCTTAAGACCCAAGTCGTCCTTAACTGGACGAAGTAGGTTCCTGATTTTTGACGGCGGTCTGTGAATGGTTTTGATGTTGTGTCTCCTCAGGATTCTTGCCAGCTTTCCAGAAAGTTTACCAGTGTAGGGCAGGACTGCAATATTGACAGGATCTTCAGTTTCTGGGATGGTCTTCTTCTTGCTGGAAAAGGTCCTTTTTAGGACCAAACGAATGTCATCTTTCTCGTATCCATTCTGCAGTAAGGTCTTCTTGAGATGTGCCAGTTCACTAGGGAGGCTTTCTTGGTCTGAGATGGTTTTTGCTGTAAGTGCAAGTGTGCTGATGACTGTATTGCGCTGCGATTTATGGTGAAAACTGTTTCCATTAAGGTAAAGGTCGGTATGGGTAGGCTTCCTATAAACACTGTGGCCCAGACTTCCATCAGGTTTGCGACGAATGAGGATGTCTAGAAATGGTATGCAGCCCTCCGTTTCTGTTTCCATGGTGAACTTAATGTTGCTGTGTTGATTGTTGAGAAATTCAAGGAACGACTGTAGCGCATTTCTACCATGTGGCCAAATGACAAATGTATCATCGACGTATCTGTAAAAACATGATGGTTTTAATGGTGCTGATTCTAGTGCTTTCTGCTCGAAACTCTCCATGAAAAAATTTGCCACTGCTGGTGAGAGAGGTGATCCCATGGCGACGCCGTCTGTTTGTTCATAGTACTGTCCGTCGAAGAGGAGATATGTGGAAGTTAATGTTATCTTGAATAAATCTACAATCACCG
>JAGDQP010039343.1:0-17772 GCA_022664845.1 Lepisma saccharinum | reverse complement strand
TCCTATCTAGCAGAGGCGCCGACGTGAAGAAAACATTGTGGGGGGATCAGTAAGCGAATTATTTTTTTCGGATAGAAACTTCAAGGAAAAATACATTTTTCCTATTTTTACTCTACTGTACTACTTAGTACATCGCACCAATGTGTTTAAACCAGAATACACTTTTTAATTACGACTGAAGTAGCCAGTTTTCCCATTAATAGCCGCACTAATTAATATGCTTATTATTGCAAAGACTAGCTGCTTCAAAGCTAAGAGCACAAATCGTTCTTCTTCATGTTTACCGAATTTTGGTATTCATTTACTCACGCTACAGGATGAAATTAAGAACCTTAGTAACAAAAGATTCCGAAGACTGTTGACTGTTTAGCATTATTCACATGATAGTTGTAATGAGTTCTCTTAAATACTTCTAAAACTTCGTGGATATTATAACTAACTTAAAACCTTAAACAATATCTCGCTCTGTCTTGATGTATTTTCTGAAATGTGTCCGAATAACTAACGACTCACTGAGCCAAATTTTAATTTCTGATTCTATAGGAATATCTTAATACTACATAAGTTACTAGTATAACAACTATCATGTGAATAATGCTAAACAGTCAACAGTCTTCGGAATCTTTTGTTACTATGGTTCTTAATTTCATCCTGTAGCGTGAATCTTAATGATGTATATACTTTAATGCTTGGGTGGATGTCCTGTTGCTGTTTCGGTCTTTCTATTGTGTATAACAAAAGAAAACAATAATTTTCTAACTTGAATTGTTCGTTATGTTTGAGAAATGCATACAATTTTGAAAATTGTGTAAAATGTTGAAAAATAAAAAAGGAAGGAAAGGGGAGGAAATATTTATAAGTACGAGAAAAAGAAGTTCAAAAAATATTTTTCTGTGAAACCCGGCGTATAAGTTAACAATCCAAAAAGAAATATTACTGTTATTTTATCACTTTAAGGAAAATCAAGGGTAGTCGAAACTTAGTTTAAAATAGTGTACTATCTGGGAAATTGGAAGCCAGTTTTTTTTAGAAATGTCATCGACCCGAACAGTAAAGTAAACGTCAATGTGATACTCTTGAAGTGACTCGCATGTAAAAAAAAATTAGAGGTCAGCCTCCTTCATAGCTATACTCAATATAACACAAGATCCATATAAGCTTTCCCAGTATCGAATTAAAATCTACATAAATGTTTTTATTCCAGAAAGTGTTTCGTAGCATAAAAGGACTAGTAAAATGTCCTTTGTTCAGCAGAAAAAACGGTGAAGTAACAGTGGAGTAGCGGACAACAAACAAATATGAAGGCCGTGAGTTCTAATCGCTTGTTGTGTTTGTCTCCGCTAATTTTCGCATGTGAGAGATAAGGTTAGTGCATTCCACAGGTTTTCGTTTCGGTAGATATTTCACGGATGGATGTCCTCCTTGACACCAACCCACACCAGTAATCCGGGTATGGGCAATCGAAACGTTACTATAAAATGGAGCTACCACCGGAAATCGAACCCTGAAGACTGGAAACTTTTCTCGCTACAGGCTCGATGTTGATCTACTGACATTTTTAAAAGCAAGGTTTGTATCAAGTTTGTCCCACCAAATTTGTAGCAAGATTGGCCAGCAAAGTTTGTAGCAAGTTTGTCATCGGTCAACTAGCAACTTTGCAGTAAGATTGTAGCAACTTTGCAGCCTTGCAAGGCCAAACTTGCTACAAACCTTTCAGGACAAACTTGCAACAAATCTTGTTTTTAGAAACGTCCTGGTGGTCCGGAACCCCCACCCCCTAATTGTTTTTTCTTGTGAAATTACTATTATTTTGTGGTAAAATTACATGCATTTTACTTAAATTTCACACCCAGACAGATCTCAGACTCCCTCCAAAACCAATTTGTGGGTACGTGCCTGCTCATAAACTACACTCAATTAAATGAACGATTGAGGGTCAGTTCTACAATCGACCGCTAAACTTCTAGTGAGCGCTAATTTGAGGCCAAGTGTGATTTTGGCCAATGAGAGTACGCAAAATGAGAGTTGGCCTCAACTTAGCACTGACTAGAAGTTTAGCGGTCGATTGTAGAACTGACCCTGAGTGAATAAACCACTGAATAAACGAACACATCAATATACATTACATACTGTATATGAATTACATTGAATAACCCTTTCATAGACTCTTGATAGTTTATTAGGCTCAATTGATTGAATGGTCTATGACAATGACAAATTAAAATTTTATTTTTGGCCTTTAGGCAAATGTAGGTCATGCCGGATAAGGTTTAGAAAGGAAGTAGGCCAGGACATACTTTTAAGGTACCATATCAGCATTTGCCTGGTGTGACTAAGGAAATAGCTGTTAAGATGGCCGGCTGTTGAGATTGATCCCGCGATCTTTCGAATACGAAGTCAACGCTCTACTAACTCAGATACGGGAACTCTAATAACCTATTGAACGAAAGAATATAATTATGAAAATCTTGATATTACACACACAAATTAATTTTGAACATTTGTACGCAGTCTTCTTTTTTCTAATTAAAATATATATATATGTATATATTCGTAGGCTCCAATTTAAGATTCTACAAATGCTCACAAAACAGATTTAGGCAATTTGTTTCCTTCTCCTTGAGGGCTCAACTTACTAGCATGAATTGCTGACTGACAGGCTAATAGAAACAACTTTGTTTGAAAATATTACTTATTGAATAAAGTTTGCCAAACATACTCGTATATATATTGGCAAACCGGGTTCGATTCCCGGTGGGGGCTCAAAAAATTCGGTGTTGACCCAGCATCGTGAGGACAATAGGGGAGCTGCTGTGAAGTGGCGATCACAGTGAGAACTTCGGCCCTCCTCTCCCAAACCGTCTGATCAGCGTGGCAGCAGTAGACCAACTCCTGCCTTCGGGGAGAAGACTCATCCACTAGTGGAGTGAATATGGCTGTGATTTATATTATACATATATTATCATTTCGAATTTCTAGAAGGGAAAAATATTGGGACGTCAATCCGACGCTTTACGAAAAAAAAATAATCCTGCAGTTGAATATGCACATGAGAGATACAAAAGGATCAACTAGGATGTAGCAGTCTCTTTCTCTGGGTAAAAGAAATCGATCACATTCCTGATAATTTTACAGACTTCGCTTGTATACAACATTCCAATCCAAACACGATCCTCAATGCACAAAAACAGAACAATGAACGACGAATTGGCAACGTAGTGTGCGTTATTTCCCTGTTTCTCTCAGAAGGATAAAAAGAAGTGTTTTTTTTTTTTTTTATGTAGTATTTGAGAGTGATATCAGTGCATTTCGTAGTTTTTCTGAGGGCAGGGCAGGGCAGGGCAGGAAGGTCCACTGACCCCTAGGTAATTACATATACACTGGAGAAGGTAGGCCAGTCAGCGTGAGGAGAAAAACAGAATTCCCATGCTGCCCTTCGCGGTGTGACGTCACGAGCGGGACAAATACAGAAGGCGGGAGTTTCTTTCGTAAGTGTGTGTATCGCAAGGTATTTAAAAAGTGTGTATCGGAGGAATAAGTTAACTTCCTAAAGATTCAATGGTGAATAGCAACAACTGTTCTGTGGCAGGATGTCCAAATTATGCGAGGAAAACAACAGGCATTATTTATCATCGGTTTCCAAAGGATCCAAATGTACAATGAGAATGGATAGTACCGTGCAAGCACGCAGATAATCATCAATGAGAAATACGCTAATATTTGTTCAAACCTCCTCTTGGTAGAAAGAGGAAGAAAGTGTCTCTGGTCTTTAATATACACTCCCAGCATTCACGCGAACGAAAGAAGCCAGAATCACCAACTTAGGATTCTTGATGAAATATTTAACTATAGTATTTTTCAATCTATCAAAATAAAATTAGAATATTATTTTACTGAAGACCTTCCATCATTGGCTCAGGACGATATACGGTGGGGGACAGAATGCGGGAAGGTAGTCGGCCAGGGCCTGTTTTTGGAGGTACCATCCCGGCATAAGAATATAATTAATTAGCATTGATCAATCTGATTCATGTAAAACGTTAAACTAATAGCAAGCCGGAGAAATATATTACCAATCAACATTGTTGTAATTTCATTTGAACTTGTTTCCGAATGGAATTTTATTGTTACAAAAAGTTTTGGGGGAGACGTGAAGCAAAATTATCAGTAAAATAAAAGGATTTTGCACACCTTGACGATTCAGTTTTAACATTTCCATGACGTTCAAGTTCATTCCAGTGTGCGAATTAACGGAGGGGGGGGGATGCCCGGGATTTCCCCCTCTGGCAAATAAATTTCCCACCCTGACGAATTTATTTTTCGTCCCTGCCAGATATAAATTTCTCTCGCTAGAAGATATTTTGATCAAAATTAGATAAAAAATCCGAACATTATTATTTGTCAGAAGTTGAAACTATTTTCATGCAAGTGACATGAGCTTTTACTAACAGCTAAGAAGCCTGTTTGGAAACCATTTCTTTTGTGATGTTTATGAAGTAGCTTAATGTGAAAGATTTAATATGATTGGTTTGATTTAGTAACCTCCTATTGGAAAATGGGTCTCTCTCTTTCCGCTGGTCTAGTGGTTACCGTCACTGCCTGATGATCGTAGGGTTCCGTGTTCTAATCCCGGATCTGGCACGAGATCTTTTCCAAAGCGAAAAGACACTGGCGATCACAGTTGTGAGCTTCGACTCTCCCAACCCGTCTGGTCAGTGTGGAAGCAGTAGACCAATCTCCTCCTCCCAGGGAGAGAGGGAGAGGCCTCATCCAGTAGTGGATTGAATATGGAAGTGAATTACATATATATAGGTTGCCTGTTGAAATCCGTGCGTTATGTTGTATCCCCCCCTGGCTAAAAAGTTTAATTCGCACACTGGTTCATTCCCACTCTCTGGGGAGGGGGTGAGAAGGGGTGACATTGAAAAAGAGGAGGAGGAAGAAGAAGGAGAAGAGGAGCGCCTTCTTTTCATTTTTTGTAGCACTCCTCAAACATCAAAATACTTATTTGCCATTTCACGTTTTACAAACTTATTGTAATATAGTTCGGTGTGTGTGTAATTTTGTATTTTAATTACAATTTTAAAAAATGCAAAAGTAGACAGCTTCCTTTTTCAAATACTTTAAATTACTTTATCAAAAACAAAAATGTTAAACATGCGACTACTTTTCGCTTTTTATTAGTACACAAAACAAAGCCTATAATATATCTATTTTTTTGTATTTTCCGTGAAAATAGTCTCGTCCGGCTTTAGTCTCGTGAAACTAGGAAGAACACTTTGGTCACGTTTGTTTTTAATTTTATTATGTGTAAATAAGTGAAATTGAGTACTTTTTTAGTTAAGTGTATTCAAACATAAACTTAATATGCACTTCAATATACGGCCTGTATATTAGACAGATATTGAACGCGGCCGCATAATAAATGTAATAGAAATCTCTTGCTCTTTACTTCTCTCGATGAGCTTGTATCCCGCTAGTGACGTCACACTCACCTAGCCAATCACAAAGCACCAACCTCGACTGGCCCTCCCTGGCACTGACCCCACCGCTACGACCACGCTCTACTCCATAATAGCGAGCACAATAAAACTACAACAGCACTGACAACAATCGTCGCCACCACACAGAATAAGATAGAAAAATGTATATGCGAAAGGAATAGAAATACTTAATGTACAATTTCGCTCTGTGTTTTTTAAGTCCTATTGGGGAAGCTATTATAATGTGTAGTGTTTATTAATATTTAAATTTCCCCACTTGCAGTCCGGAGTGTAATCTCACATCTAAAACTTAAAAGTGCAGTGTTGTCTTTTAGCGTAAAATAGTAAAAGTGAAACCGCCCAACTGAGTTACAAAGCACCTTTGTACAATGGCAGGGCAAAAAGATAAGTCCAGTAAATCTCAGACACCAGCATCTATAAAATCTTGTTCGTGTAAGACTGATCAAAACGTTGTGCTACAAGATCAACTTGAAAAAGCGTTGCTGGGTGAAGACTTTCTTGGCAAGCTAGTTGACAAGTTGATCGATAAAATCAGTACTGAAGTCTTGAAACAATTGGAATCAACTCTGAAGTTCGATTCATTACATGATATTGAGGATAAATTAAAGCAAAAAGAAAGGGAAATAAAAGAATTACGTAACGAGGTACTTGCAAAATCCTGTGATCTGGAACAATACCAGAGGAGAAACAGCGTGAGGATTTTTGGACTGAAGTAAAGCCGAAGTGAAAATACAGATACTTTGGTTCAAAAATTTGCTAAGGAAAAGCTAGCAGTGGATATATCCCTGGAGATGACTGATAGATCGCATAGAGTTGGACGAGTGAACAGTAACGGTAATCGCCCTCGAGCTATCATCGTAAAGTTCACATCTTATAGGTACAGATCATTATTATTTAACAACAAGTGTAAGCTGAAGGGTAGTGGAATTACAATAACAGAGGACCTTTCTGGTCCCAGACTCGGTCTACTGCAGAAAGCGCAAGCAAAGTTTGGTAAAAACAATGTGTGGTCTGTTGGTGGAAGGATACAGTTAATTTCTAACAGTAGAGGGTACAGTGTCACATCTGAAGCTGAGTTAAGTGCTATCGAATCCACTGCTATCTGAGTCTGTTCCGGTTCTAGTAATTTGATGTTTACTGTTATTCCCTTGTAGTGAATTATACATATGTGGGCTGCAAGCGTACACAATTCTAAGATTAATTACACTTAATGGACTTAAAGAAGCACTGATCATGTAATCATATGTTTACAATAAGGTTTATATTCTTCAATCGCTTTGGATATACTAGGAACTATGAACTGCATATAATGAACATGAACGCGTACAGCTATGTGCTTTTGTTTTACGCTTTCACGTTTAGTGATCACCAAAAGAGTAAGATGTTTTCATTTATCTTTTTGCTATTAATCATATATATGTACTTGTTTTTAGTTACTTTTTATTGCTTGTAGGAAGTTAAGTGAGATAAAACATGTATTGGTATCAGGTTTAGTAGGTTATATCAGGAAATATGACTCTGCTCCAAAATGATTGTATTGTCCCTTGTATAGAAATGAGTATATGTCACATGATGTGAACAGGTGTGGAACGGTATTACACACTAGCAGTGTACCTAAATTAGTCACCCAGTAAAATATCAGACCAGACAGTCCCCAAACTAAAGGTCTAGGTCTAGGAAAGTTAGTGGTAGTACAAGTGAATATGAGGTCAATTATGCAAAAGTTCGATGAATTTAAATCTATAGTTTCTGAAGCAAAGTATGATATTGTGGTAGTTACAGAGAGTTGGCTTGACTCCGAAATACCAGAATCAATGTTAAAAATACAGGGGTATTGCTCAATAAGAGCAGATAGATCTACTCGTGGGGGAGGAGTGTGTATTTATTATTGTACTGAATTAAATGTACAGAGGCTAAACTGGATAACTCACTGCGAATGTCAAATCGAATATTTAAATATTATCGTACAATTAAACAACGCAGATTGGGAATCTGTGCCATCTATAGGCCGAAACGTATACCTTATACACAATTTAATTTACTTGAGGAATCATTGGCAGATTTTTATGCCCAAGTAGATAACTTAACTGTACTTGGAGATTTTAACATTGACTTCCTTTCTCCTCTACAGCATGATGTCACCTATATCAAATCTCTGTTGCAACCCTTTCCCTTACAGCAGATAATTAATAAGCCTGCTAGGATTACTCCTACTTCGAAGACTTCAATATATTTAATATTTGTTGACGATCTCGCCCTTGTACAAGATCAAGGGGTAAGAGAACCTGTAAGTAATAGCGATCATTGTCTAATATTTGTAACTTTAACATTATGTAAGTCAAGAGCAGAGAAGCCTACGTTAACTTACAGAGACTTTAGGGATTTTAATCTTAATAACTTTAATAAAGATGCAAAGGAAGTCAATTGGAATAAAATCTACCAATTTGAAAATCTAGATAGGAAAGTTGATTATCTCAATAACGAAATTCTGTAGCTCTTTAACAAACATGCGCCTCAACGTACTATTCGAATTAATAAGAAGCAAGTCCCGTGGATCACTAGCAACGTAAAACTTATAATGAAACTCAGAGATACGGCTTTTCGTAAGTTTAGGAGACCACAGTCCCAAGCTGCCTGGGAGGAGTATAAGGAGTTACGAAATTTTGCTACAAATACCATACGACGAGAGAAAAAGGCTTACTTTGCTCATTATATTAATAAATCATATCTTGATTCCAAAAAATTATGGAAGAACTGAGATATATTGGCGCAGCCAACAAAAATAAACGTAATTTATCACAAGTTGTCAGCAACCCAGACAAAATAAATAGCGACTTCGTTAACCGTGTGAGTAATATGAATCATGATGTAGAACGCATCCGTAATGAATGCCTATATTTTGAAAACCATTATTTTAAAAACAACTGCAATAAATTCACATTTCACCAAGTTGACGAAAACACAGTTATGAAAGCTTTAGGCGAAATTAACTCTAACGCAGTAGGAGTCGATAACGCATCACTACGAATGGTAAAGGTATGTCTATCTTATATACTACCAGGCCTCACGCATATAAACACGTCACTTGTTTCAGAAACTACCTACTGTTTGGAAAAAAGCAATGATCATACCACTTCCCAAAAAGCAACATATCACAGGAACTTATGATCTGCGTCCTATTAGTATTTTATCGTGTATCTCAAAAGTGCTTGAAAAAATAGTTTATAATCAGGTTACCAACTTCGTAAATGAAATGGAGATATTGCCGAAATATCAATCTGTTTTCCGTTTTGGTTACAGTACTACTACGTCCCTTCTCAAACTATCTGATGATATACTACGCTCAACTGATAGTAAGCTAGTCTCATTGCTAGTACTGTTGGACTTCACCCGTGCGTTCGACTCAGTGATACACGACCTACTCTAAACTTCTTTATTATAATTTTTCTTTGCCGGCACTTCAGTGGTTTCGCTCCTTTTTAACTGATCGCACCCAACGTGTGAAAGTTGGTGAGAGCTTATCCAGAGAATTACAGGATAATAGAGGTGTTCCACAATGGTCAATTTTGGGTCCGTTACTCTTCTCGCTTTATATTTCGGATTTACCCAAAGTTGTAAATTATTCAATTTGCCGACGATGTGCAGTTACAAACTGCTTGTTCACCAAGTGAAATTTCTCGTGCCACTGAGTTGATAAATATAGAATTCTGGACTGGTGTAGAGCAAATGGCCTAATGTTGAACCTCAGTAAATCTATGTATACCGTTGTTGGTTCCCGCAATAACGTACTGAATTTAAAACTTCTTGATATAAATATTAAAATAAATCAGATTAAAGTAGACTACTTGAGCTCGGTGAAAAGTTTAGGTATGATCATAGACTCCCATTTACAATGGTCAGAACATATTGCTAAGCAATGCAATAAAGCGTATGGTATGCTTAGATGTCTTTGTAGATTACGTGATTATCTATCTCAGGAAATAAAATTACAACTAGTTCATTCTCTAATCTTACCTTTTTTTGATTATTTCGATACGATTTATGGAAGTCGGATCACTAAAATTATTAGTAATAAAATTCAAAAGGTTCAAAATTCGTGTATGAGATTTATTTTTCGTATAAACACATATGAACATATACTGCCTGTCTTGAATCAGCATAAGAATTTAACTGTTACGCTAAGAAAATTACATGCTTGTAGTACGCTATACAATATCTCAACTAAAGGAAAACCACAATACTTATACGAGTTACTACAACAGAGAAAATTTGGCCATTCGTACAACACTAGGAAACGTGATAAATTGTCTCTCCCACTATGTACCACATCAGCATATCAATCTTCCTTTTCCTACGTTTCAGCCAAGCTTTGAAACGAGCTGCCCATGGATATTGTGAGCTCCTGTACTAATGTGCAATTTAAACGCAAGCTCAAGAATTATCTCTTACTACAGCAGAGTCAAAGCTATAATACTACTGATCCAGTGTAATCAAACTTCTCACTACTTCCCTTATTATTGTTAATGTATTTTTTCTATTTTTGTCTTATATAAACGTCTTGTATATGTTATTGTTGTAATTGTAGGTGAGGTGTATATTGATAGTAATACGGAATATGCTCAAGCACTAGAAGTACGTCCACTGCAGTTTATTCCGATACTAAGTCATTGTGTAAGCCTTTATGTCTTATGTAATATTTTTGTTTTATATTTTTATGTACTTTTTGCTTCTCTGTATACAGTTTATGTATGTAACTGTACTGACACGGGTTAGGTGGTAGAACAGCGTCAGCTGAATCTCGCCCACGCTAATAAAGAATGTTTGAATTGAATTGAATTACTGTTGGAAAAGGTTTTTTTTAATGATCATTCAAAGGAGAAAAGATGTTCGGGTTTCCAAAAACTAGGCAAGAAAACCAATTTGTAGAAATAAGGACATTAAAAATGTAAGTGAAATATTGGGGTGCTCAAGAGGTCTCAGCACCCAGGTTCCGGCGCCTCTGCTATCTACGGATATCAAAGAACTGCGAGAGCAACATTTCCACCACAGTAGATAAGCAACTAACAGTTCATCTGCAAGGCAGTTATGTTCAACTGTCTACACATGCCACTAAATATATTATGGAGTCAGTGTAAAATGTAAGAAGTTTTCGGTCCTACCGGTATTAAATATGTTCGTAATATAATGCTACTTGAGTATATGGAAAGCAAGAAAGTAGCGTTTTTAAGGGCTTCAAGAACCATATCTGAAAAGTAAGTGAGCAAAGATTTAGGGAAAACTTATGATAGTATCAATTACAACTGTACGACACACGCTACAAGAAAAGGCAACTTAAGCTGCCAAGAAGTGAAAGAAAGATATACCAGATAAGAGGGGAGTTTTAATTAATAACTATGTACACGCATGCACATGCAGGCATTTGTATCGTCAGAATGATTTATGTTTCTTTATTACCACTAATAGTATTTTAAGAACGAAATCCTAAAGAGGCAATGTTTTATTAAAACAATACGTGCTCTCACCATCACAAACTCAAATTAGCTCTTTGATTCATGACATGAAATCACATATCTCTGCCACGACGTTCTTACACTAGGAAATACTATGCTGTATCCATTCAGTATGAATCCGTTTCTGTGAAAACACAGCACTTCTACTTTTTAATTCACTATGTGATCTCATTAGTACTAAACATTTCGATTAATGTAACTGAGTACAGCAGTGTTATAATATTCCTTAATTGCATACCTTAACAAATTTATGTTTTGCATACAAAACATCCTTTTATAATACACATTACAACAATCTAATAGATACAAAAAAATTAGGTGAAATGCCATATTAACGATAGTGGGGATACACATTCTGCTTCAGTGAGTTTATTGATTGCTTCAAAGCAAGGATCCGCAACCTGCAGGCTATTGAAGATTTTCTTCAAACTTCTCTATGCAGCCCTCGTAATGTCAAATGTTCGTTGCTTGTACAGTTAATATCATCATCATATACAGTCATTTTCTATCCACTGCTGGATGAAAGACTTTCCCTTTCTTTCCACATAGCTCAGTCTGCTGCTATCCTCGTCATGTAGTTCCTAAAAAAGCGCTTGATTTCATCTACCCGTGTTGCAGTTCGACGTCGTCTCGGTCGTTTCTTTTCACTGGAATCCATCTTCCCCTTCAACTTCTTCGCAGTCTTGATTATATATTTTACGTGTGTTTCTGCGCTAATCCATTCAATTGCTTACCTGTCATTCTGGTTATTCCTAGCATGCATCTCTCCATTGCTCTTTGTGTGACTCATAATCTTTAAGTGTTTTGCGTATTGAATGTCCAAGTTTCAGAGCCGTACATCATCACAGGTAAGATATACTGCTTATGAACTTTATGCTTGAGACTCGTTGGCAGTTTGCTTTTGAAAATGAAGTTTAAACGATCTCTACGCCACTTTACATCTTCTATTTATTTTACATCAGTCAACTTGGCATTCGATGTTTTGAGCTTGCCTAAGTAAACATACTCATCAACTATGTATATTGTCTCTCCAAGAATCTTTATTTCTTGTTCGCACCATGTTGATAGTACAGCAACTTACAAAAGTAAACGGAGGTGTGATGTATAAGAAATAGAAGTGATTTCCTCCATGAGAATTGTTTCACAGTACGCCTGATAGTTAGACAACCAAAAATGACAGTACAAATGTTAGCTAAAACATGGCATGCCAGGATATTCCTCCATTTGGAGGAAGAAATATTTAGTCCTTGAGCATCATTTAGAGAACCACGAGTGAGTTATGCAGCAATTACATTTACGTTAAGTTCTAATAGATAGGAATTAAAGGCAAAGGAAAGGAAACTAATAATTAGGACATCATGCAGGATTCATCATTATGTTATTCAAGAAAACTTGTCTTGTTCGAACATACACATACAGTGGTAGAGAAAGAGGGAGAGAGAAAGAGACGGAAAGGGTAAGGATAACACCTTGTGGTCCTAAATAGAAAAGTAAATCCTTTGAAAAGGCTATGAAGAGAGAGAGAGAGAGAAGAGAGAGAAACAAAGACATGAGAAGGAAAGACAGGGAGAGAGAAAGACCATTGAAAAAAATATGGGAACTACATTATCATTATGCTAAAGAAAACACACAATGTTTACTCTGATTCTCGCCATTGATGCTTCGTAAGTTTTCGAATCGGAGATTAATCTCTGTTTCCAGCCATTATTTTATGCGAAAAAAGACTACCTGGTTGGGAATCAAACACAGGTCTCCCTGTGGAAAGTCTGAGGCGTTAGCTGTTACTCCAAGGCTTGCTGCGTAAATGCTGCTTAATTAATGGTATTGTGTTTATCTCTAATAATAATAATATGAAAAGTGGATACTTTAGATCAGTGACGTGTTTTTAATTGTCTTTGTAATTCCCATAAATTTTATTTTGTCCTTCCTAACCAACATTTGTAAATCGTCTACTTTTCTATAGTGACTCAGGTGTTTGCTTTCACATTCTGAATGCCGACAGCGTGGCCTTGCGGTCTGCGGAGGTAGGCCATTGGCTCGAAGGTCCCGGGTTCGAGTCCCGGCAGGGGCATGGTTGTGGGTTTTAACAGATAAAGGCGAATCGTGACGGGCCGAAGTCGAAATTTACTAGACTGGCCCATATAAAAATAAAGTTTACCAAAAAGTCTTTCCACATTCTCTGGTTTGTATGAGAAGTTATGATTAGATTATTCACGATCGCTTTGTAAAAAAAACCTTGGCTTCAACAGGGTTTGGACCTATGTTAGCTTGCTTTAGTACTGAAAAGTCCAGCACGTTTGCCCTACACCGCCCTCCCCAATGAAAGACATAAGTCGTGAATGACTAAGTTCAGCTGATCTTTGGGAAGAAACAACTTGTTTAAACCAAATTACACGCCCAAAGAGCTTAGCGGGGAAAGATGGTGAAAAGTGCTTTAGAAGGAATGGTGATGAAAAGATACTGCCATATTCAGCATAAAAAATGAGGACTTTCCACCAAATTTCAGCACAAAAGATGCTAACCTAAGCTTAAAATTAATTAAAGTGTGTTTTTGGTAGTTTACCGATATCTCGATCGGAGTGGCACCTACGATGACCTTTTTTTAAACTGAAGCTTTTTTTCAAGCTCTACAAGATGGTAGTTGTTTCATTTATGTTGGCGCCAAATTCAAGTTTGTAGAAGGATTTGTATATTTGAAAATTGAATTAAAACATGACAAAGTGCTACATTGCGTATGCTCACCGCTAACCGTAACGTCTATTTGTATGCCACAGCAATCATTAATAATGAATATGAACATATAAAAAATATATTTTGAAGTAAAAAATAAAAAAAATGTTCCTGCAGAGATTCGAACCCGTCTTTTTTACTTAGTAAGACAACATCTCAACGCTGCACCAAGCTAGGACCTGGTAAATAGTGGTTTGGTCGTTGTATTTACAGTGGATCGCGTCGGAGCCTGATACCATGACGTCGCAGGTGGTGATGATTTTCATCCTTAACTTGTAAGTGTGGGTCGTAAAAAATTGTATGATTCCTTTTAGGTTAGTGGACCTTCGATTCTGCGCAAAATTGCGCTTCTGCCAGACTATCATCTCCGGAGTATTCCTAGTTAGGGATACTCGGAAAATAATGTTTGTGTGTGTGCTTTTAACTTAATTCTAAGAATATCGGTACATACAGGTGAAAAGTATATCAAATTAAACAAGTAAAGCCCGCTTAGGGTGAACAAAGTTTCAAAAACGTTCTAGAGCTTTGGTTTAGTATTCGGAAAGTCCTGGGAATGATTCCAACGATCGACAGTTCTAACTGAGGTTTCCCAAGATTTTTCCTAAGCGATACCAGGCAAATACTGTGATGGTGCCTATAAATAGGCCCTGGCCATCTATATTCCAACACACTTTCCGAACTCCATCCCGACTTGATCCTTATATGCCTAAAGGCCCTAAAATAATTTTAGACAAATCCTTCCAATCCATTTTTCCCACCCTATCCCGCGCGAGTGTTACGCTTGAACTACATAAATCAATTCACTCATGCACATAGTTCATACACTGTAGATGTGAATATACCAATATAATATACTGGGTGTCAAGAGTAGTAAGATAGCCCAGCTCTTCTTCATTGTCAATTCTCCGTGTAGAGCGTTGACGTAGCATTTGAGTGGTCGTGCGTTCGACGGTAGAGACGGACCATCCTGACTGAGGTTTTTCCAGTGGTTTTCCTCAGTCGCACTATTAAAATGTCGTGATTGCACCTTCAACGTAGGCCCTGGCCGACACCCTCTCGAATCTTTTTCCCTTCCCTATCCCGTCCTGAGCCTTAGATTCCTAAAAGTCATAAATAAAACTCAAATTCATTGTCAATTCAAAATGCGTATTGTTAATTACAGGGCATATAGATTAAATCCAATTTTAATATATCTTGGTAGGAGAAACTCACAAATAGAAGCAAGAACGTTATTTGAAAAAAATATTATTTAAAATATTAATTAGATAGTGGTACAGCCACTTCCGGTGATTAAAACACGTGTAGCTTCTGCTCCTGAATCCAAGGAACTCGTGTGAAAAATTTGGTTGAAATCAATGCACGCATGTAGATTTGTATCGTGTTCAAACAAACAGATAGTAGATTTTGTATATATAAATTTACCACAAAATAGTAAAATATCACATTAGAAGTTATTTGAAAAAAATATTATTTGAAAAATAATTAAAATAAAAAAATGTGTGTGCCATTTTGAACTCATTAACTAATTTTGTTTTTAAAAACAATGGATTTATCATTGTTCGAACTCACGATCCTAGGCACGGGAGGCGGACACGATAACCACAAGATCAACGAGACTTGTTTATTTTGATTATGATATCACATCATTTATTGTAAACTATCGACCGTCTGCGGGTATCTGATCTGATAACAAAACAAATATGATATTTTCTGTGTCAAAGTATTACTTTCATATATTTTAGATAGAAAAAACTAAGCGGAGCAAATCAATACGTTTGATTAAAAAAACTCAAAACGTGTAACAGTTTCATCAACTAATTAACTTCTTGGTATCATCGGACACGCTGAATTACATAAACAACAACAACTTGTTCTTGCCTTCTATCTCGTTCCTCATTGGATCCTGCCACCCAAATCCATACCATCTACACAAAGTGAATTTTTAATTACCAACGTTCACTGATTCCCTTCTACCCTATGTTCCAGTACATCTATGCATACCCCATAGACACACCCCGAGCGAGGTGTGCAAGGGGAACGCTGCGTCCGAAAGGAGCTGGGCGGCGGAGCCGCGGGGAGCGCACCCTCCGGTTAGCGGTGGGCATACGCAAAAGTGCTGTTAAAATTCTCTTCCACCTGTAACTTAGTACACATAACATTCATTTTATCTTGATATTATCCCAATCTCTGAGCTGTTCCTTTGCACGGTTAGACAGCCCTAATAAAAGAAACTTTTTAAAAACACTTTTCTTCAACAATTCATACTAAAAAGTAAAAAGATTTTTTTCATCCATGATTAAAAAGAAACTCATGGGGCGCGCAAATTGCAGAATGTATAAAGTAACTTACATGATAGAGCTCCTCATGCGATCTGGATGTGCATCCAGATACATCCTAACTTTCAGTAGCGATCAGTTATTTATATACATCCTAGCAATTACTCAATAATAAATATGAACATATAAAATAAATCTTGAAAGAGAAAAGAAAAAAATATTATCCCGGGCGGGACTCGAACCAAGGGTATTTCGCTCAAAAAGCCGACGTCTTGACCAGTCTGCCACTAACGAGGCCTGGCGAACACCCCTTTCGAAATTGCATTTACAGTGCATGTGTTACGTAACAAGTCCGGTCATGTGTCTTACTTTTTGTTACGTTATACCACTTTAAAACATCTTAAAAATATTCATGGTTATAGAACCACTAAAAATACGTAACATATATTTTTTTCCAGCCAACTGTTGTCTTAATCTTTTTTAAGTTCAGTATTCAAAATTTCCCAACTCTAAAAATTTGAATTTGTCGCAAACATAAGTGAAACAATTACCATCTTGTAGAACATGAGAACATCTTTAATTTTAAAAAAGAAAGTCATCATAGGTGCAAATCCGACCGAGATATCGCTAAGCTACCGAAAAGCAGAGTTTAATTTATTTTGAGATTAGGTTAGCATCTTTTGAGCTAAAATTTGGTGGAGAACCATCATATTTGATGCTGAATATGGTAGCATTTTTTTCTTTATCAGGATTAGTTCCAAGGTACATTTCACCATCTTATCCTGCTAGGCCCTTTATTATTAATAATTGCTTTCTTTCATTTTTCGTACATTATCTAAAATGAATGAAAAAGTGACCATGGGAACGTGGAGTTTAGCTATTAAAAACTAGGATGTATATAAACCGAGCTCCTGCGTAGCCTAGTCGGTAGCGCGCTCGACTGGGGGCTGAAAATTTCGGTGTTGACCCAGCATCGTGAGGACAATTATTGGGGAGCTGCTGTGAATAAAAGACAGTGGTGATCACAGAGAGAGCTTCGGCTCTCCTGTCCCAACCCGTCTGGTCAGCGTAGAAACAGTAAACCAACTCCTTCCTATCGGGGAGAGGCCTCATCCAGTAGTGGATTGAATATGGCTGTGATTTATTATTATTATATACACCAACCAGGGCCGGATGCACATTGAGCGACAATGATGTTTGCAAGCTCAATTATGTTTGCAAGAAGATAGGGTGAGTTCGAAGGGAGCTGGGCTTCGTTAACCGCGTGGTGCGACGCAGGTCCTGTTAGCGGCGGGCATACAAGGAAGTGCTGTTAAAACTGTACTCCAACTTGTTTACGGTAATTTTCATTTGGAGCACCGTAGAAATGGCAAGATTGATTTGGAAGAAAGATTCTCGACCGGGACGCTAGATTCTTTTACTACTCCAATTTTTAAGGTTCTCAATGTATGATTCTCTGAATGTAAATCCCAGTGTTGGCTAGATGTTATGGTATGACTGTAAATACAACGGCAAGACCGCTAACACGTTGTCTTACGAAATACAAAATACTGGTTCGATTTCCGGAGTGGAGGGTGGGGTAAGACTCTTTTCTTCTTTTTTCTTACACAATGTATTTTTATATGTTCAAATATATTATTAACTTTCCGTGGTCACACTTATATTTTTATGACACGGTAATAACACTGGGGTCCAAAGAACCCCACAAATTCTTTCCTCTTATAACTTTTTTGCAAAAAAAAAAAAAGTTTA
>JAGDQP010039342.1:0-17772 GCA_022664845.1 Lepisma saccharinum | reverse complement strand
TTTTATACAGCGTTAAGGATAATCTAAAGCAACGATTTCCAACAAACGAAGGCAGCACTATCTCCGTATATGTCTTGTATTCTTATCGTTGCACGAAATTTCCTTACTGCTCCTATAAATTCAAGCCTACAGAGTTCAAAAACTTTCAAGGAGGAAAGTTCATAATCACTTCAAGAGCATGATCGATGCCGATTGTTTATTTTCGTTTTCCTTCATTATTGTTGTGAATTTCGACGACACCTATAACATGAAGCTCTTTCAACAATGAACAAAAAATAAAATTAAAAATCGGCATCGATCATGCTCTTGAATTTGTTATGAACTTTCTTCAGGGTGTCCACCACCCTGGAAAACATCGAATACTCAGGGGATTTTATAAATCTGGAAAACCCAGGGAAATCTATAACTACTCAGTGAAACTGAGAGAAAATTATGAGCTGGACGTAGGCAAGGCGGAGGTCGTGGGTTCGATTCCCACTGCCGACCGAATTTTCTGTGTGTCAAAATCCTCCATTTTAAAGAAATTACGTTTTCCCCACTTGTGAAATACCAAAAATGTACAAGATGTTTTGACTGGATGGTGGTGAGATTTAAAAAAATGCCATTGGTTATTATTTACATGTTCCACTATACTAAGAACTGAGGGAATTTGAAGGAAATTATCGTGGAAAACCTGGAAATTTCAACCCACATAATTAGTAGACACTATGTCCTTCCCTGAAAGTTTAAACTCTCTAGGCTTGAATTTGTAAGAGCAGCGAAGAAATATCAAGTAACAGTGAAAATACATTAGACATATACTGAGCTAATACTTCCATATTTTGATGGAGATCGTTGCTTTAGATTATCCTTAATACATGACTTAAACTCCAAGCTATGTATTGAGTAAAATATTATCGTATTTTATATCTTTCGTGCGGATTTACATACCGTCACTCGGAATTTTCCTTAAGAGGCGGGAAACTGGTGCCGTCAGCCTACAAAACCAAATCTGACTTTTCTCACCTAACCGACTTGAGCTTAACTTATAAACATTTGAAAGAAGGCGCAAGATGAGAAAAGCAATCTCAGTGAGAAGCCATTAGTATTTCTCCGCGTGCCACCATATCCGCTCTGAATCAACTGGAGTGTGTATTTTACGAATTACTACATGGTGTGGCTTCCGTAACAGGTTTTTGTCGCGAGTCGTGCGTATGGAAGTACCAGGGATAATTATTTTTCAAATATGAGTTGTATATAGCGTATATTGGTAAGTAGCCTGCTCAAGTTTGGAGTAGATAAAGTAAATTTGGCCCCATGAGTTAGCTTTTGGAGGCACTGCTATAGATAGTATTTTTACGAAGTACGCACACACTAGGGCACAAGAAGAGACCAAAGTTTACTTTACCTACTCCGAACTTGAGCCAGCTACTGACCAATATACGCTCTATTAGGATTACTATACGTCCCTATTTTGAAGGCTCTGTCCATGTCTGTACTATACATTTCAAAAAATAACTAAATGTCCGTCCTTTTCTGTTATTGACTGTTAAACCCATATATTTCCACAAATACATATTACACGGGTCTAGGATGTTTCGGTGCAAAAACTTACTCATGAAAGTTGTTTCCTATAACATAGATAAATGAGTAAAAGAGCGAAGTTAAAATGAATAAATTATTTACTTCTTAAATTATTACAATCAGGGACGTATTAAGGGGGTGGGTTTGGGTGTGTGGGGACTCCCTCCCCACAACTGAGAGTTTTAGGCAGAATTATTATTTTTCAACTTTTCAAAATAAAAATAATTATTCCAAATAGCTAAAACAATACTAGTAGAAAAGTAACAATGGTACGTATTTAGTTGCTATAATATAGTTGTTAAAACTTAAGCGGCAGATTAATAATTAATTACCAGCCCTTATTTAAAAAAGAAATAAAACTGTGCCATTGAAATCCTTTGAATTTATGAAATGTTGACACCGAAAATGTTGTCTATTTCTCTTAGCTGGAAAACGCATCACCTGCATTTTTTGAGACAGGTTTTTGACACTTGCTCCTGCTACTAGATACTCCATTGTTTTACCGACTAACTGCTATTGACCCGTGCGGTAAAAATGGCAGGGTAGTTTTTAGAGCGGAAAAAATGGCAGGTGGAAAATATGGCAGCCGGAAAAAATGGCAGGGTAGCCTTTAGAGCGTAAAATGGTAGCCATAAAACGTAACAGCAAATATAACAAATGCCAGCAATGTGTAAACACGTAAGAACACATTCCTACAACTAGAACAAGAATAACTAAACTATTATATAATCTTGTACGATGCAGATCATACAGTCAAATTCCTTATAGCTACTATATACAGTACATAATTTCCATGCTGCAACAGTACTGACATTGCACCTTACGTGGAAAATCTTAAATTGTGAGCAACAGTGCGCAAGAAGTCTTCAAGAGATATTTTCCCATCAATGTAATCTAGGCACAAATTTCTCAACCTGTTCTGCAAATCAACATACACTCGCTTTGTCTTCTTTTTCGGTACTTGCACTCTTTCATACTGCAAGATGACTGTCTCCACTGCCGCGCAGTCCTGTTGCAGGCACTCCACTAACTTCCAAATTGTTGGATGGTTGTACCCAATAAGACTGGAAAACTTATTGTTCCAACCCTCGCATAAATTATTAGTACGTGGGTTGTCCCCAAGGGTAGCCTGATGTACATTCCAATTTTGGGGAGGAAACCGTGGCGGAATGCGTCTTACTTTCAGAGTTTCTTCCCCTCCCACCCTCCTGTATGAGCCGGATACATACGTTGAATCAAAATTGTGTACTAGCTCTTCTGCGTCTGGAGGAGCTATCTGCTTTAAACATTCCATGCCCTGCAATACATCCTCACATGGCAGGAACGCCAGTGAATCAATTTGGTTGCAGAACATAGAAAACTGTACATCTTCTTTATAAACTCCTGACAAACCCAATTCTTGAATTTTGCGATATGTACTTTGTCTTAGGTGGAAGAAGCATCCTTGTATAGAAATATTTATTACATCACATTTACCCTGCCATATTTTCCCCCTGCCATTTTTACCTAGATTCGAAAAAATGATCAGGAAGTAACCATTATAGCAGCTTATATTAGTATTTAAGGAACAATCAACTAAAATGATTCCCAACCGTATTTGTATTTAATAAATTTTACATACATTTCACCACTTCTGATTAAAATGGTAATATCTTTATTAACATGGACATCTGTCAAAATGTGGAAGATTATTGGAAAACCCTTCCAATTAAAAATTCACTTTCAGAAACTAGAGTATAAAGACTCACTAACATAAAACATATAAAACAAACATGTGTTAGTTAATCTAACAAAATAATTTAGTAATAGCTTTGCCTGTTTGTATTATTCATTATAAGTCACGAACGCAAGACCTAGATAATATAGCTTGCATAATCACCAGGTATATAAAACATTCTCATCTATTAACTTTATCTTTCACTTAGTTAATAAAGCTCTCAGTGCAGGAGCAGGCAAAAAATTTAGTTTCGCTTACCCAGCTTCCGCCAGCTACTGAGCCGTATGTATTTTTTCTACCACTGATTCTCGTACAAATAATTGACACAGACGCTTCTACAAAATCACAGGGACAGACAGGAATCCAAAAACCATTACGAAAAGTCATGTATTACTATTATTTCGTTAAATACATATTCAAGTTGTTCAGCATACGGAAACATGGCGGCATGTTCGGGAATCCTAATGGACTCACCTCGTGTTATGGATGACTTATTTTGCTACAAAAATCAAAGACTCAAAGCAGAAAAGCAAAGACGGGTTAGAAAAGTCAGGTTAGGTCATGTTTTTCATTGCGAAGCATATCGCCTTTAGTGTCTCCACACTCTAGAGGTTAGAGCGTTGGACTCATGTCCGCGTGGTCCCGGTTTCAATTCCCGGCTGCAGCACCCCACTTTTTGGCGTCCACCCAGCGTCTTGACGCAAACTGGAGAGTCACGGGAATAAAGACGTGACGATCACTTGGTCTAGAAAGCCCTTGATAAGCCTGTTCGTGGTCAAGTTGACGCGTAGTACTGACCCCACTGTCGTCACTCAGGTGGACGCAGTTCCACAAACCGCGGACAGATGGCGTTGGGGCAGGCTCAGGACCTTTCGATCTGTAACGAAACTGGTTATTAATATAATTATTTTTACACATCGCCTTTAACACTCACACCATGTGCCCTGCCTGAACACAGGATAGTCCCAGGTGCTATTAGCTCTCTCACTCTTAGGTCTATTTGACACTTCAATCACTCGAAACTTTATATATTGCGTTTCAACACTCCCACGCACGTAAGAAACATTGTTCATGTCTGCAGTATATTATACATTTTGGGGAACCTAAAACTAAACTTTACAAAAGGAATAACATCATTAAAAGTGTTTACTCAGCATGGAAAATAAAAAACGTTGAACCAGAATCAAAGTTGACAATGTTACTGGAACTTCAGGGGATGCTTTTGCGTAAGCACATTTTCATTTACCCCTCCCCTTTGTAAATAAAATAAGCAGATACCCGACCATTTCCCTAGTTCTTACGTAAAAAACTTGTCAATTATTTTTTATCATTATATAGTCTGAAAACACACTGATCCCCTTCCCTCACTGTCAGATAAAATAAGACATGCTTGAACCTCCTTGAATGCTTACGTTATACTTAAGCCTATTGCCTACGTGATTTTTTTTTTTTTTTTAATACAAATTCTGTGTTTTCTTTCTAAGGATCCTGTAGTTCATATAGACTGTTTACTTTCTAAAAACTTTGTGCTGATAATTTTAGGCGCATTTCGAAAGTATCACCACAGAGAACCATGGTATCTGTGGTATCACCAGTACAGTAATTCAAACTGTCGAAAATAATTTTTCAACTAAATTGCTGGTTTAATTCCGAATAATTTTATTAATTAGAACATCAATAAGAGCATTAATTGACCAACAACAAGGTCAAGTTCATAGTTTAACAGCCTTTCTATAATGAAAAGGTATTTTAATCTTTGCAACGAAACTTCCGGATCCCATATCACACTATCTATAAAGAACTTTCCACTTCCACACAAACAGAAATTGTTCCTACCGTATACAACTACGACTGCAGCGACACCTCATGCTAAAACAATCCCTGTAGATGTATCAAATTCTATTTATAATGTAGGAGTTGTACTTGCGAGGTCAGAGGATATGTTCATTATGTGTCATTCAATTTTACTCAATACTTTGATTTTAAAAACACAACCGAAATACTTATTTTGTATGTTGAAAAAAAAAAAAAAAAAAAGAACCAGGTGGGTTTTAGAAATAAAATGTTAATGCATGTAAATGTAAAGCTGTGTACACATCTCAGTAGCTCAGTCGGTAACAGTGTGTCATTACCATAGGTATTCAACTTCACGAGGGTGGTCCTCACCCTCACCGCTTTAGGGCAAAGTTAGAACGTGAGAGTGAGTCAGTGGGGGGTGAGGGCTGATTGAAGATCTGAGTGTGAGGGCGAGGTCCGCCCTCATGAGGACTGCTCTTGAGAGATCAAACAGCTATGCATTAAGTGAACGGGAAATTAAAGGAAAAGCTTGAAATACACGAACTAAAACTTATCGCGCAATTATACTGCTCACCCTCAAAGAGAAACATTTTACGCCTATTGTTAAATTCAAAGCTGTTCAACATCACGAAAGTGGCTCTCATGAGACGTGAGGGTGTGTAAGGGCTTAGCGAAGACATGAGGGTGAGTGAGGTTTGCAGCGGGTCTGTTCTGTACAGGGATGACCTCCTCAATTCAAGGTATATGTGCACTAGATTCAAGCCACGGTGTGGTTAAGGGTTCAAGATAATTATAGGTCCCGGCATTCCACCATTGACAGGTGAGACTGAGGAAAACGAGAGAGAACCCCGTTCGGGATGGTCTCCCTGAGCCGGGTCTGACTTTCTTCAAAAATTCTTCGAAGCCCTTTATAAATGCGGTAATTCTTTACAAGAGCTCCTAATGACATAGAGCACTCGGAACTCCTCAAAATGCTATGTTTTGCTTCTTACAGCCATGAAAGGTACTAAAATACATTTATTTATTAGAAGCTAGCATGGAAACAGCAAACGCCATTTTACACCGTTCTTTTAACAAACAATAACAACAATAATAAAAATAATATAACAACAAGACTTAAGTAATAGGAAATAATATTTTTTTTTCATTCATTCATTCTAGATTCATATAAACAAGCCTTTAGAAATTTACTTTTACTGAAGCAGATATCTGGTGGCAAAGGAAGAGTATTGTAAAAATGTGATAATCTATATACAAGAGATCGCTGGACCAAACACAATCTCGGTTTGGAGAGGTAGAAATGATCTTGTGAACGAGAATTTTGTCTGGGTACTCTTAGGTTAAAAAGTGGAAGAAGGTCGTTTGTTTATTAGATGAGGCTAATGCGTACGTACATTTTGTGTTATGGTGTTATGAGAAACGCATTGCAGCAGTTTCGCAAGGATTGACTTTCAGTAACCAATTATTGCACCACATTTCAATAGAATCTATAGCGGCTTGAAGGAAGAAAGTATCTTCTGTAGATTTAATTGTCTTAAAATAAAATAAAATGTTCCTAAAGTGGAACTTGTGATGTTACAATGTGACAAATTGTACTGTTGCGATTTTTTTTTTTTTTTTTTTTGTTTTGTTTTCATCTTTGGCTCTTTTATGGAAATAGAAAACAAAAACATAGCATTTTGAGAAGTTCTGAGTACTAACTGCATCACACTTCAAATGGTTAAAGAACGTAACATCGAAACAAAAATTAACCTTACCTTACTGCAGCGGATGATAATATTTTCTGAAATTTTTAATTTCCAGCAACCGTCAGGTATTTCTGGTTTAAAGCTGATGCACCAATATGCTAAAAGACATACAGCAACTACATGTGATAAATTTGCTTGACGGAACCACGTGCAAGAAAACATCGACGAGTAAAAAATGCATGGCTCGTATTTACACAAACTTATCTCTTTTGGCAACGGAATGCTCATTTTCATCGCCCGAAAACAATCTCCGCCGCAATTAGTACATATTTTACAACTCCGTAAAATCCAATGATGTTTTAACAAATTTACAATATCGCCCATCTGACACGCACCACGAACATCTTGCTACTGATAACGACTAATACAACAGGGTTATCAACCAGAAAGCTGGGAAAAGCGCTACAGCACTAGCAAAAAGTCGCTAAATAGAACTTTGAAAATCGCTAATAATAATAATAAAAAAAAACACTAACCAAGAGTGCACATACAAACAAGGGCTCTGTTCAAGTCACGTGTGCAAAAAAAAAAAAAACACCGACCCTCACTTACCTAACCTCCAACTGCCCTTGATCACTTAAGACGCCAGTCTGGTAATTAGCAATGCACAAAAAGTCCCGTCTGGCAACACTGAGACCTGCGCCACTGAAAGTGTAAAAACAGAAAAACAAAGATGGTGCATCGCTCTCCTAGTAGGTAGGTCAGAACATAGAATATTTTTTTCTATCATGTTACAAGTGTCCTTGTGAAACTTATTTTTCCACACGGTTTTGGATTTTTGGGATGCAAATTAATCAAGAAAACATCATATTAACAAAATATAAAGCCATATAACAGAAGAAACACTTGTATAGTAGCACCATAAATGCAACTTTGGCAAGGGAGAAAGTGGGAGAACACCGTTAAAACCGATGTACACGGTGTTTGTTCATAAACAACACATGCTGGGGTCGAATGAAGGGCCCCATGCACTAGAGGAAAGCGCTCTACCATTGATCCACCGCGGCCTGAGCAGGATTTGAATAGCTGGTCAACCTTACCAGTGTCACTTGGTCACCCGAAACGCCAATCATCAGACCACAATAAACGAAGTATCCAGTCTTTGTGGTATTTGAGTTTAAACTTTGTGTAGACTTGATATAGGTACGTGGATGATGAAAGTGGACCTCACTTAACAAAGGGTTGTAGAATTTACATAGCAATATTATTCTAATTATAATGACAGTAGTGATTGCATTCTAAGGGTTAACTATAGTAGTGACGCACCAATTTTTAGAAATTTACAGCAGGAATTGTGATAATTGTGTGATGTCTGAGAATATTAGGGAGGTAAATATTGATGTTGGTAACATTTGAAGTGAATAATGATAGTTTTAGTGTGCTTTGAAGATGTTTTAGGACGCACTGCATGTTGTGACGGAAGGAACTATTTTGCGTAGAGTTACAGTTGTTGTCATGTGGAAGGCGGTAAGGCAGTGTTGAAATGGCGTGTCTTTCTGATGATTATGACATTTCTTGCGTTATTGTTACTGAATCATATGGAAATGACGAAGGAAAGTGAATTTTGAAAGTGCTAAAGGTTATTTAGCAGAGTATTTATGTAAGGAAAGGAAAAGGCCCCGAAACAATTGTGCACGACTTTCCAATGGAAATTGGGCGAGTTAACACGCCTGTGTGCAGAAGGTAAATGTGAATGTGTCTAAATATATTTTGTAAAGATACATGACCGCACCTAACCTCCACGTTCATTAATTTAAGATAATGGGTTAAGTATAGTAGTGACGCACCAATTGTTAGAAATTTACAGAAGGAATTGAGATAATTGTGTGATGTTTGAGAGTATTAGGGAGGTAAATATTGATGTTGGTAACATTTGAAGTGAATAATGATATAGTTTGTGTGTTTTGAAGATGTTTTAGGACGCACTGCATGTTGTGGCGGAAGGAACTAATTTGCGTAGAGTTACAGTTGTTGTCATGTGGAAGGCTTTGTGATGATTATGACATTTCTTGCGTTATTGTCATTGAATCGTATGGAAATGACGAGGAAAAGTGCATTTGGAAAGTTATTTAGCAGAGTATTTATGTAAGGAAAGGAAAAGGCCCCTAAACAATTGTACACGAGTTTCTAATTAAAAGTGCGAGAGTTAACACGCCTGTGTGCTGAAGGTAAGTGTGAATATCTGTGAAAAAATATTTTGTAAAGATACATGGCCGCACCCAACTTTACCTAACCTCCACGTTCATATGTTCAGTAATTCAAGATAATTTACGAAAAAGGAAGATAAGGAATGTGTGTTTTAAGTGATTTGGGTTTAGTTTTAGTGGTGCGTCACTACTATAGTAATGCCAAGATAATTTACGAAAAAGGAAAATAAGGAATTATTTAATAATAAATGTGAACATATAAAAATACATTTTGCAATGATACATGACCGCACCTAACTTTACCTAACCTCCATGTTCATATGGTCACTAATCTAAGATAATCTACAAAAAGTGCAAGAAAACAATTGCGTAAACCGCTCGCCTACCATGAACACGTAATGTGTGTGTTTTAAGTTATTTTGGTTTGGTTTTAGTGATTTTAAAATTGGTGCGTCACTACTATAGTAATGCCCATTCTAACAATATAAAATGCAAAGTAATAGTTTAAACACAAAAAGGTAAATAAATGAAAACACCCACTAGTGGATCCAACCCGAAAAAAAAAAACACTGGGTTCTATTGGGCTGGACCCACCTTGGCAAACCCTGTTTGCAAGTAATATTAGTGTAAATAATTAAGCCAAATTTGTTATCGCCTAGCAATATTCTACAAACACCAATATGTTTAAATTTAATGACAAAGATCCTTTAGACCATGCAACAGAGAAGATACGAATGAATAGTTATCTATGATTAGTATTAAGTGTTAATGTGTATTTCGAGTTGATGTTACAAATAATTGTTCTCATTCTATTTAAATACATGTAAGCTAATTTATCCGTATTTAATACGCAATTATTTTGGCAATTATCTCTACACAACCCTATTATTTTAAAAGAAATAATTATCCCTGGCACTAGCATACGCACAACGCAGCAGGTAGCGACAGAAAACCTGTTCTTTCTTTGGAGTAGATAAAGTAAACCTTACCCACTCTCATGGGATTTGTGATTATTTTAACATAGGGTCTACTTTCACACGGTGGTTACTTGTTCAGTTCCTCCCAATCTTAGCTGTCACTCACAACGCTTGTACTACTCATCTTGGACTAGTCTGCCATACCAGTTAGCTACTACGTTGTACGCACCTACTACGATTGGTTATTTCCCTATCGTTAGTTTCATCGCTCCGTGGACAAGAATTAGAACTCCAGTCATATATCATATATACACATTAGTGACATTACAAATTACAATATTTAAATTTTGCACTTACCAAATACCAACAGTGTTGTCAGTTTCGTAAGAAGAAATTTCCCGATTTGGTCCAAAATTTCCTGTCGAGTTAAATAATTGAGTTTACCATATTGTATAAGATAAATTCATTCAGCCTTATTCATTTTCTGGAGCATCTAACGCTGTACTAGCGAATTGCGAATAACTAACAGCTGACTAGTCGGTCGCGACGCGAAGTCGTGTTCAGAATCGTTTTTATGCGCAAGAGCGCCTAAGGTTACGTACTAGCATTTATGTACATGTAAAAATCTTGCCTCTCACTGATACAAAGGCAAGATTTTTTTCAGCTCGACGCGCAAGCCTGGGCGACCATTTTGGCAACTTCCGGAGCACATTTAGAAACATTTCCGGAACAGCACAGAACGTTTGCATCCAAGAGTGTAGATGACTGACCCGCTCTGTGAAGGACATTAACAACCGAACCTAACCTACCCCTACACAATCTAGAAACTATTTATTCAGTTTAGAATGCAAACAAACCAAATTTTACCTAACCTTTATCCCTAAATCAAGAGGGGGCTCAGCCATCTACTCCCTTCACTTTTGCGTATGCCCACAGCTAACAGGGGCAGAGCCCCCCCCCCCCGTGGCTAGCGCCGCACAGCTCCTTTCGGACGCACCCTATCTATAGCTCGCTATCGCTCAGTGTGCATCCTGCCTTGGTGGGTTAATATGCATCCTAGTTTTTAGTGGCCTTTTTTAAAATAATAAATCACAACTTTTATTAAATTTCCTTTTGTGTATTTACATATCAAACTAAAAAAAACGTAGTTTTCTTTTAAAAATATATATATATATATATATATTGTATGTAAAAAGCCGACGCCAAGGTTTGGACCCGGGACCTTTGGATCAGCTTTCCGACCTCTTGACCACAAGACCAAACTGTAGCTGTCGGGTTGACCGCTTCTCGCTGTTACTTATCGTTTAAGATAAGCAAGAGAGCTAATCTTACCGGTAGTGTTTCCAAGAGAGTTGCAATATCCCTGCCCAGCCCTGTGGGAAACGTGCGTCTAGCCGCAGGTCACTGGAAATAAAATGGCGGCACACTTGGAAACACTTCCTGTATGGCACTAAACTTTTGAGTAAACAGTACTTTTTCATATGCCCACAGCTAAAAATGGGCTCCCACTCCCGCGGCTAACGCCACCCAGCTCCCTTCGAACGCACCCTCCCCCCCCCCCCCCCCCCCCCCCCGCTATCGCTCGGTGTGGATTCTGCCCTGGTGGGTTTATATACATGCTAGTTTTTAGTGGCATCTTTTAAAAGTATAAATCACAACTTTTATTAAATTTCCTTGTGTGTATTTACATGAAAAAACGAAAAAACTTTAATTTTTCTTTAAAAAAATATGTAAAAAGTTAACACCAGGGTTTGAACCCGGTATCTTTGGACCAGCTGTCTAACGCCTTGATCGCAAGACCCAACTGTAGCTGCCGCCTGCCGGATTGAACGCATCTCGCTGCTACTTTACTTATCGGTCAGGATCCTAGAGCAGATAAAACTTAGAGAGAGTCCTACGTCATCAAAGTGAAGCCGTTTTTTATGTTCATGGCGGCCATGTTTGTAGGACCGGGTGCCAAAATTTCCCGCAAAAATAAACGCAATTTTATTGGTCAATGCCACAGATGTCCAAAGCGGCCGGAGTCTGCTATTGTTCGACTAGTAAAAATGGAATTACGACTTTGAAAATTACAAAATAGTAAATATATACATTGTATTTCTTTTATGTGTTGGGAAGATTCATTTATTAAGAGGCAAACGCGATCGACGTAGGATTTGTAAAAGCAGATTCAAGGAATTAAGCTAGAGTGTACAAAGTGAAGGGTGCAGAATTCTCAGCTCGAAGTTATAATCATTTTTGAAGCAGAAATTAAGGGAGGAGACGAAGAGGTAAGGTCAATTAAATTTACTACCATAGTTATCCAAGGGAATTTTTAAACATGTGTTTTCCTGTATATACGATAATCTTTATATTATTACGGAATTTTCTCACTAATTACGCGCTTTAATTCAAATTAATACGCCTTGTACTTTCTGAAATACGTTAAGGCTTTCTGCAGAAGCAAAATCTATGTGTAGTTCGAGGGGCAAAATAATAAGTTCAGTAAGGTGTTTGGAAATTAAATTTCAGATCTAATTTACACTATCCTATTTGTTATGAACCAGGGTAGTATCCACACTTCTCTTTTAGCGTGGTTTAAACAAGTATAGTTTAACGCGTAGATAGTTCATAGTTCCGATTCATTGTTTCAAGTAGCGGTGAATGGAATCTGTGACAATTGGGAATATTTCTTCAGGGAGTTCAGGGCTACTCTGCAAACTTTAACGAATCATTCAAAACATTGAAAGTTTGGTTAGGTAAGATTGGGTTAGCTTAACCTAGTTTAAGTTACCTTTAACTGGGCTTAACGACTTTAATCCTTCGAAATCAGATTTGTAATAATGTATTGAACGTGGTAATTAATCATCCGTGGGAATATCCAAAGAGCATCTTAAATCAGTAAAGACAATGATGTAAATGGTTGAAGCTATTTAATACTGATAAAGTACGGAAAGTGTAGTATTAATTAAATTAGTGAATGACATAATAATTAGTGATGCATGAATAACGAATATCAGTGTTGGAAGATCTAAGACTGTAGGGAAGTAATAAGGATAACATATAGCATTAAATCCAGTATACTACTGTTGTTAGATATCACTTATATTCATTCACTATTCGACTGTATGTAGTACCCTTGAAACTCGTAAGGATGAGAACTGCAATTTATAACAAATTGAACCTTTTCCGCGACAACGAATTTTACACTGGGAAACTATTTTGTTGAAAGAAGATAGTTGGCTGCGCTTTAGATACTCCCCCGTATCGTTGAACATTAGATTAGGTTAGATTGGAGTATCTTAACTTATATTAATTAATTTCAGTCATCTATAACTGATCTTAACGTCTCTAGTCCTTCGTAATCAGTTCCGAAATAATGTGCTGAACATCGTGATTTCTCTTCCGTGGGAGTATCCGAAGAGCATCCGGTAGTATTAGTTTTCAACACACCAATGTTAAAAGAAAATGAAAGAAGCATATTTTCATTTGTTGATAACATCATGAAGTATCTTAGTAATGGAATACTGTTATGGGTAAAAGTCAAGTTTAACCGAGTACTCGGTTAAACCCGACTTTGACTTCACTAGTGACCATGGGGACGTGGAGGTTAGATAGGTTAGGTGCGGTTATGTATCTTTACAGTATTTTTAAATAAACATACGAAAGTGTAAAGATGCATAGCCGTACCTAACCTTACTTAATCTCTACGTTCCCACAGTCACTAATTGAGGCACTTGGTTAAACCCGACTTCTACCCTGTGATGTGAAACTTTATATTTCCCTCTGGTTAAGTGAGAAATCTATACTTTTTGATTAAACTCGATAACCACATATTTTTATTATGATTTTTCTTTAAATAGATACATTCGAAGATTGAAAAATTATCACTACTATAACTGCACTGCATAAACAAGATCAATGAGTAAATTAAAACAATAATCAAATAAAGAGCATACAATTTACTTTTCATTATTTTTGCCTTGAAATTCATCAACAGATACAAAGACCTCGGCATGCGGAAGCAAATTTATAAGTTCGTGTTATGAATGGCTTGTAGTTTGCAACAAAAATCACAGACATAAAGTAGAGGGGCGAAACATGGTGATTTAAAGTGAGGTTCGATTATATTTTCATTATACGCGATGCACATGACGTTTAACATTCACTCTGTGTGCTCGACCCAAAGCGGAAGTAGCTATTAATTCAAAAACACACTTTAAAATTTTCCATGACTTGGAACATCGTTATATTTTGCTTTCCAAGATTTCCACACATATTGAGAACATTATACTTATTTTCTAAATTTTACATTTTTGGGTTGATCTCAATTAGATTTTAGTAAAGCTACTTAAGGTGGTTTTGGTTCGATTGACAGGGCTTACCTTAAATTAGGTTCGGTTTATTAATTCTGGAGAACAGGTGCAGGCTGATTTCAAAGTGTTCTTGAACTTTAAAGAGCAAGGGTGAAACTGAGTTTTGTTACGTAATATAAGGAACTTACTTGTAATCAGAGTTATTGGATAAACTGCAGTTTACGGTAGCCAGGAAATGTAATGTTTGGAATCTGTGTGGAACTGTTGGACCGCTAAATTAAACAAGGTTTTAAGTCATGCAAGTAGGAAATGAAAGTGAAGGATCGAAAATGAAGTGGACTATTAGCACATGTTAAACGTCATGGGCATCGTACAAGAAGGAAGATTTGTGTAATGTGGCTTTATTTACACATCTTCTCCTGCTCCGCGTTCTAGGAGTGAATTTTGTAGCAAATATGTAACATTAATCTTTTCAAACTTAAGAATATTTTTAGTTGATCTGTTAATGTCTGCACTATTTTATATTTGTATATATTAATACTGTTTGTATATATTAATACTATTTGTATATACTAATACTGTTTGTATTTCATTTCAGATTGCTTGTTGTCTCGAACTGGAAATACAAGATATCACTTTTCGACACAAGGATCATACCATGACGCTCGAGGTTTCGAAGAGAGTGGCTTCGAAACTGCATTCGGAAACCAAAATAGGGGATCTTGGGTGACCTTGAAAACTTTAATAGAAAATCCAGCTAACTTGGGATAGAAGAGGTGCAATGTAGCACATCTACGCACAAGAAATGCTGTTAAGAGAACAATTGGAGCTTACAATTCAGACATTTAGATATTTAAATCAAGCTACAAATATACCAATCATATGCCCATCAGATTGGAACATAGAAATAATAGAAAAATTGTTGGCTAATCAGATTCGGAGCTTAAAAATGCATTTTCTCTAAAATTCAGTATTACGTTTTCCGGCGTGTGCTGTTTGCTGTAAAATCAGTGCATGCAAATTGAAACTGTCTTTATTAACTTAAACACTTTCCGTTTAAGTTCACTTTTATCAGTCTAGTACAAAGATCATTTCTGAGTTACTTTTTCCTTATTAACAAATGTATTATGAAACGATGTTTTGTTTTAGTGAAGAAATTGCTGTTTAAAAAGTGTTTATGGACAAAACCAAATAGTAGAAATTTTAATTAACAGAACATTCTTTTCGCTTAAGTACAACTATCAAGCTATTGTAATTTAAAATGACCATCGTGTAAGTTTTACAGCAAAATGTCTTAAGCATATGCCAAAATATGACTTTTATCAAAATCTATAATTTTTACAACAGTTTATGGGCTCAAATGTGCATATTTCGATTTTTGTTGATGATGATTAGCAAGATATTTATGATTAAGTAGTGCCTGAAGCACATTACTTGTGTTGATTTCAAGAGCCCATCAATTTTTTTAATTTGGAAATGAGTTCACACATTGTTAAGATAAGATAAAATGATTTTTATGGGCGGTAACAGCACTATGGATTGCGTCTTTCCCGTCACACATTGTTATTTGATCTGTAATTATATGTTGACTTTATTCTTTTGAATTAAAAATAAATTAGAAGTTACGGTAAATTAGTGGTGTCGACAATGTTCTCGTTAAGATGTAGTTGAATCTTAGTAACAGTGAAGCTTAGGTTATGTTGTTTATGTCTTAAGTACAGTGCGGCGAATTTAAAACCGTCCCCGAGGTACACTTTTAATTGCCTGTTCGATTGTTGTGTCAGTCTTGTATATTTGTAGCGGGCAGTATGAAGAACCAAGGTAAAGCGGTGCCCAAAATATTTTACATTTTTTTAAATGTTTCAATATATAGTTCCACTGTTCCTTGATAGAAAAAACATAGACATCATAGTTTCGAATTTATTTTGAAAATTCACTGACAGTGGACCACTTGCCAGAGAATTGCCCTGAAACATTTAAAGTTATTCTGAAATGTGCTGCTAGATATTTTCCAAATAATATTATTTTGCTTTAAACAATATTTAAGAGATGCTAAAGAGATGTTCTGTCCTGTTCTAGATTAGGGTGATGATGGGTTGAGTACTGATTTGCCCGAAGTCAGGTGTATGACCTAAAGATTCTCGACAAGGTGAAATAATTATGGTTTGGCACTGCCTTCAATTGATTGGAGATGACACCCCAAGGACTGGTTGTATATTTTAAAGTAGATTCCGAACAAATTACAGTAGATATGTGTGTTGTATGAATACGAAGTCGAGGCGACGAACGAAAGCTCTTATCCATTGGGTTTGTTTTTCGACTACATTTCCAGTCAATTTTGACTTGGGTTTCATTTCCAGTAAACCAGGTTGTACAGACAAACTAGTCAGCTGGCTCAATGGATATGTGTAGTAACGTTATTCACGAAAATGAGAATAATTTCGTATTTCAAGAATATTCAAAGAACGTAATTTTTTTCAATATTTATGTTTTCCAACTTCATGGGTTACTGAAAAAACATCGTAGAATGATTTTGACGGAATACGTTAAGAGTAGAAAGTAATTTGGTTTGCATAATTGTCTAATTACCAAAACCGTGAATCTGAGTAGTCACGTACTGGACTCCCGTCCAGTTTAAAAGGTCAGACTGTGCCGCTACCTGCTGGCTGAAAATTTGTTTCACTCTTTCAAATCTTCGCAAGTGTAACCCACTGTCATGTTAACTAAAAAGTGTAATTCATTTTATCAGCAAAATCAGTGATGCTCAAAATTGTTTTCCCCATGGGCCATATTATAATTTAGCACTATCTTCGCGGGCCAGATCATCTTCTCACATAAATAGCATAGAAATCGAACGTTTTTAGCAGTTTTTTAAACGCAAATGTTAGAAGGTCATTCGCACATACGGACAATTAATGTTTGTAAATATAGCAAGAGGCCAAAATCAAAGTATGAAAAACAGGTTTACCATAATCATGTATAAATTAAGGAGAAATAAAACCATCTTTCGACATGTTTATCATGGTAAACAAGTGCAACATATGTGGCGAACCGGAAAGGTAAATGCTGTGGGACGTAGGTTGGGCATCACTGAGCTAAATAAAATCGAATAACGCTCTTAAGTTAGTAGTTTTTTTAATTATACGACCTTACTTAGTAATTCCAACAAGCAATAAGTGGCAGCAATCGGTTAATCAAGTCATGATTTAATCATTTCCTCATGCCGCTTTTCTTTACAGACTTCCTTTCATTACACAATGGTTCGTGGTGTCCTCAAATCTTGCAACGTTAATTTAACTTATTTTCGGAAGTCATACAATGATGAAATTTTCCACAGCGACATAAGTTGGGTGTCAATACAATATTTCATTGTTACTTTCATATATTTCTATATATTTTAAAATAATATTTTAGTATATATATTTATATATATATATATATATATATATATATATATATAATATGAATTTCTTTATACTAAAATAAATACTAACCTTCAACGATCTGTCGTTTGACTGCTTGCTGAACACTTTAGCGTTTCGGTCACAAAACATTAGCTTTAAAAAAGTATCCGAACACCGAAATAGC
>JAGDQP010039341.1:270-17772 GCA_022664845.1 Lepisma saccharinum | reverse complement strand
GTATTTAATGTTTAGTACGTTACATTACTACTCTGGTACCAAAGGAATTAATAATTATACTAACGAAATAACTATGGCAAGTACCTGGCAATATTACTGACAGTTAAAAACCAGTTTATCGTGAGAGCATGGGGTAGTCTTGCAAGGTAAGATAAATAAAATCCAAAATTCATAGAACAATAGAAAAATATTTCTAATGAAATTTATTTTGATTTTGTTGTGACAAAATATTTATTATTTTGTGTATCAAGTAGCTACATGTATCCTACTCTTTGTCACTTGTTTTTCTATATGCAATCTTCCGAACAGCAAAACAGTTCTTTTTCCTTTAAGTATAACATGGATGTAAATACGGTAGACAGATTAAACTGGGCCAACTTGACGCCGGTTTTCGACTAATATCGCCTGGTGAATTGGTATTTATTTGCGTCTTCTTGGTTGGCCTATGCCTGGGTGTGTGGAAGCAAAGAATGGATGAAGATCTAGCTATGGAAGAGAGGAGGAAGATTGGAATATTTTAAATATGGTATTGTACGGAACGTGATGTTCAGTTGTTTTTTAAATCAATTACACCTGCCAGATACTCATGGATTGTGCTGCTTCACTTTAGGGTCGCTAGAAGTCATGGATTTAGATACGGGTAGACTGGCCCAATACAATTAAGCTGGGTCAACTTGACGCCGGTTCTCGATTAATCTTGCCTGGTGAATTGGAATTTACTTGCGTCTTATTGGTTGGACTATGCCTGGGTATGTGGAAGCAAAGAATGGAGGAAGATCTAGGTATTCTTCTTTATTTATGGATCTAGCTAAGGAAAATAGGAGGAAGATTTAAATATTTTAAATATGGTGATGCACTGCTCTGCCTATAGATGCACATCGAAATGGGAGAAAGGAGAATGTGTGAAGTTTCACAGGTTATTAAAAGAATAATATAATATGACATATATTTACATATAATAAATAATACAAACTTTTTCTGCCGCCGGCTCTCCATATGGAATTCTTAAATTGAGAGAATGCGTAGACGCTTTCCTTTCGTTTCAATAATCAAAATTTGAAAATCATATTATCCTGTAATAGTACTAAAACTACCGAATAATTTTGATTGTTCGGTAAGAAGATGCACTCATAGATGCTATGTATATGATGTTGATTACACAATGGGTTATAGTTTTTAGTATTACTTTAGCTTTTGTCGGGCGTTATTTTTCCAAACAAAATAAGTCATAGGTTCATGAATCGGGATCATGGTAATGTCATGTCATGGTACACAAGAAGTTTAATGGTAAGGCTCTATTACAATTTAGCGCGTTCATGATTCAGTTTCATAACTCCTGTTCCTATTGGCAATTTCTAGTCAAATTGTTGAATTTTAAACTAAACGAATTAAATTAACTGTCATATATTTATTAAACCTTTTAATTTTAATTTTATTTTATTAATACTGCAAGATTTATACGATTTAATGATTGCTCTGTACCTGTTTCATAGCAACATTTATTGAACGAATCACTTGATTGCCAATAGGAACAGGAGCTATGAAACTGAATCAAATGAACCGTGTACACACTAAATTGTAATAGATCCATAGTGATATCCATTTACTCATTGTCTTTCACTGATTTAATAACAATCAACCTTCTTAAATTTTGCATAAATGACTATTGAGTTATTTTTGCATTGTGTTAGACTAGATTAATTTAAACATCTGATGCACCATTTACATTATCAATTAAAGTGTCATTATTAGGTTAATAACTTCTCTTTCAAACTAATTGGTTTTCAATAGTTCCGATTCACTGCTCCAAGTATTATGTAGCCATTTATTTACATTATATGAACTAAGCAAGTATAGTAAGCCCTGACATGTTTTCTGTTTCAGAGATCTACTAGGAAGTTAGCAGTCAAGGATTCAGACAGGGTAACATCCTGTTTTTCCTCTGGTAAAACTAAGGACAATATTATTCCTATTTCCTTGGTCAAGCGGTTATTGTATCGGAATTTGGATCAGCATTATTGTGGTGTGACACGCAAGTCAGAGTCCTACTGCCGGCCGTGTTCGCAGGATTCTTTCAGCTTCACTGTACAAATGCCTTAATGGTAATATAGGAAGGCCTGAGGTATACAGTCGGCTTCCTCAGCTGTTATTTGCAGGGGATGGATTTCGGCCCAGGCCGGGCCAGGATAAAAGTTTCCATAGACCTGGCCAGGCCAGGCTAAATCCTGCTGTAGTCCGCTATACTTCTATTTTGTTCTGTGGATAAACAAAAATTACTTTACAAAATTGATCGCATTAACATTTAAATACTGTATCAACTGACTGTTAAAGTTACTAATACATAGGCCGTGACAGTGCCAAAGCTCTCACAAGCATCTTGTCTAGGGGGTCTTTCTACTTGTTTTAAATGTACTTTATTCAGGAGATAATTGTCCTTTGTGACTGCTGCAAAACGTTTGAATGACAAACGACTGTGCGGAACGTGATGTTCAGTTGTTATTTTAATCGATTGTACCTGCCAGGTACTCATGGCTTGCGCGCGCAAGAGCTAGGGTCAATTACGGGCCGCTAGAAGTAGATCCGTCTCCCATATCTAGATCCATAGCTAGAAGTAGATCCGTCTCCCGTATGCAGATCCATGACTGGGTGGAACGTTGCGAACGAAAAGCACCGTTGCGACAATTTCTAGTATTTATATGGGCACACTGTTGCCAGATGGTCGGCGCTGAATTTACCAACTCAAGCATCAGAAATTACCTTTCTTCAAGAAAATTTTCTACACCTAAATTATCTATTACTAAAATTATTACTACTGCTATTTATATCATTATTACAATTAATAGTAATTATAATATGTAAAAGCTTTTTTAACTTCCAGTTGCATAAAACATTTAAACCTTGGGTTAACTTGAACCACGAGTAAATCTACGAGTCATAGATAATAAATAATATCCATACTTTTCTCTACCTTTTCGCCACCTGGTGTCAATCCAGTCGAATTAAGAATGAATTAAAGCTAGTATGCAATGATCGTTTCTGCGTACGATTAAAAAAAAAAAGAAAGAAAATACGGAGTGAGAGCTCGGTATCTGATAATTCACTTTATTGGTACGAAAATAAATTAAAAGCGTAGATGTTACTCATGGGTTACTAAAATTACTTCATTCCTAGGTGGTAAGGAGGGAAGGAAACAATGGGAATTCACTACATTTTACCTATGACTTGTAGATTTAATCGTGGATCAAGTGAATCCAGGATTAAAGTGTTTTGTGCAACTGGGCCTGAATGTACGATCAACAGAATAAGAGCGTTGAAACACAATATTAGAGCAGGTTAAAAGATACATAGGATTAAAGATATTCCAACAACAATACATGTGAATATTTGATACCTGTTCTGGAGTTGCTCCTGCGTTAAAAAAGAACAGAAAAGATTATCTTAACTGTATTCTATTCAATGCAAATTAGGGTGAGTGAGGCTAAAACATAGTTGACTCACATAACACAAGTGTTGCCGCCGACAATAGATAATAACAAAATAATTGAAAATCAATAAGTTCTCGAGACCACACACAAACAAATATGAGCGTAGCTATGTGAATTTTTGTAGCATTATTGTCATTGCTATAAGGTTAACAGGAGTTAATTCATTCAATTATAGTTCATTTTTTAAAGAAAATATTACGGAATTGTAGGAATCGTGATTGCAATTTTAATTAATAAGTATGTCAAAGAATCAAGAAGAAAAATAAAGCATATAATATACGTATATTGTGTTACATGCCTTAGTAATAAATTAGACTATATCATAAAGTATTAAATTAATTTGTATGAGACACACAGCACATATGGCTTACACTCGTTCGCGATATGAATTGAATATCTGCTGTTCGTGCAGATAATTTAGTATCAGGACAAAGTGTAATTTATCAATATTTGCATCATGGTTACTTTTTTTTTTCTTGTACAACATTTCGTATGCACATACAAAATAAAGATCGGTTTACATGCTAATGTAACTTCTTGGAACAATAGAGAAGAGATATATTGTCAGGATTTGCATATTGTCATTCATATTCCAAGCAGCTTAGTTATTTAGACTTAAGATATAGGTATAATCTCTTGTAGTATTATTCAGCCATGTCATGTCGAGTAATTTATTCTCTCTCTGCAGCTTACCCGAACAAGTTTTAGTCTGAATGACTTGTTATTTCTTTCTACCATTTTCTGCCCGACGCATTATTTTTTTCTCTTGACAAGAAAATATTTGAAATTAATAATTAACGTTTTAGAATTATTTCTTCTCCTGCTGTTTTAAATACGTGTGTAATCACCACACTTATGCATGATTAGTTTTAAAATTAGAGAATTGTGGGATAGATTCCAGAGTCGAAACACATGGCAATTTTTTCTTTCTTAATTTTCTGGTATTCAAGGCAAACGAATTGAATAGTAGTATTTTGAATTAAGATAATGCCTTCCCTGTTCAATTGCCAACAGACGCTATAATCAAGTTAGAGATTGGAAAAATGGAAGCCTTGATTTGCTGTCAAATACTTGCAATATATTTTGATAAACAACACCTCATATAAAGGAACAGCGTTACTGGAAGGGGTAGGGAAGCCCAAATTCTGCCTTAGGCCTCCCTTATAGCTCCCTGCCCCAATTTTATCAATAATCTTTATTTAAATATGTCTAGACTTATTTAGCTCGACATTTTCAAATGAAATAATGTAGCCCACTCCCAAGCTTTTAGACTGGCACCGACAATGCTCGTATAAAGAAAAATTATCTGGTTGCTATGACGACAAAGTCTAAGGTATTCTTTATTTATTAATTTTGTGGATTTTTTTTGGTGTACGTTCTTCAGAAGAACTGATATTTTTGTTATAAATAGAAGGCAAGATATTCACTCCAAAAAAATTTTATATCTGAAGACATGCACGGAACAGCAGGCATGGGAGTCGAGGATGATGACAATAATGATGCTGCTACAATCATAGAAGACTTACGATCCAGTAGAGGGCTAGAAAAGGGAAGAAGGGGATAGAATACTTACTAAATCTCAATCGAATTGATGGTCCTTATTTTTCACTTGTCTTTCCATAAAATAATGATGATTCAAAATAATATGGTAAAAAAACTTATAAAAATGAAAATTCAAGGAAGAGCTTTATTAAATTCAAAAACGGTGACATTAACCTCACGGTAACCTGTTACACATACAAAGCATAAAATTATTACAGCAATTTTCGTACTATTTACACAATAAATAACCCACACGAAACAAAATAATTTTATGAGAATAATTAAGTGACATATAATCCAAGCAAAATTACTTTTTAAACGTTATACGTAAAGTCGCTGATTAAACTTTAATGCATAAATTTCCAGCACCATCTAGTGTCGTTTCAGTAAGTAGTATTTATGCAATTAATATTCTAAAGAGAGAGAGAGAGAGAAAAAAAACGAACTAATTTCAATGTCAATCTTGGCGAAACAGATGCATAGAAAGAGAATCTCAGAACACGTCAAATTGATAATAATTATTAGAAGGAAAAATCTAGTTTGTTTTACATATTTCTGTAACTCCAAAATAATCTTAAACTGAAAGTGGGCCTTACAGTTTGAATGTTGTTCCAAATGCGGTTGTCCACACAACGCTTCCTCGGTCACAGTTAAACTCTCCCTCTTCTGTTCTTGGTATAATCAGCAACTATGCATGTTCTCAAAGTGGAACTATTTTTCCCATGAGCAAAATGACGTCAGTTTATGGTGGGCCGACGTCCGAATTTGTGGTGGCTGACGTCAAGTGGTTGCATCGAAGGTAACGCCCACCTAGTTGGCATTTAAGCGGTAAAAAGACGTCCGTCCAACCTATGGTGGGCTCAGACGTGGTAGAATATTGCAAGTGGACCATCGTTGGCTCACAGGCCAACTAGACGACATTATGGCGGCGTACAGAAGGTGACCCGACTGCTAAACCCGCTCACTTGCCAACGCGGACATGTAATGCCACCTTACCATACTCCTATCTATTAACAATGTTGTCAATTACTAGACAAGGCAGGATGAGAGAGAAAAGCAGTCTTCACAGCTCTAAAATCTGTGTTTCTTTCATAGGGCTGCCGAGTCAATAACCCGTCCAATTGAAAGTAACAAATATTGTAACAACAAGGGGTCATTCATTATTCTATTAGAATTACAACTTGTGTACTAAAGCGAACAAGAAACCTTGGAAATTTACAATCGCAAAGTGTTAGCCTATGTCACTGACAATAAGTTAAAACTTCCCTTATGGTACCTGCTCAAGATATTTTTTTTAATTGCAACATTTTGCATAAGTGCCTAATGATTACGCTGAAAACAAAAGTCTTAGTTTGCTGCATTGTAATATAAGTCCGCGTATGATTCTTTTGAAAGAACGAGACTTATGCGACAAATATACACTGTACCTCTGCTTGTCTGTCTGTCTCTCTCTCTCTCTCTCTCTCTCTCTCTGTGTGTGTGTGTGTGAAAGAGAATATTAGTATGGCAAATAAGTGAACGGATGAGGAGGTTACATGAATGTGGGACGTAACGTACAATTTCTCATATAGTAAATAGAAACATTTCAACATAATCCACAATCTCCCATCCCATTCTTAATCCTTTTACCTATTTAATACATTTTTCTTGCTGAGAAGATGTGTAACTCCCACTAGAGATTGCTCCTCTTTCACCCCTCTGTAGATTTAAAATATCCCGAGAACATTTTTTTTGGAAGAAAGACTGCTCTAACATAAGATCTAATCAACGATTTTAGGAGCGAATTCAAGCCTTTACTTCATAAACAGTCTTCGTAACACAAAGGAATACAAAATGTGCGTCATTCAAAACACGCCTGGATAGAGTGAGGGACAATAAACAAACCAGAAGATTCCAGGTTCGAATCCGGCTGTAAACTACCGGAAAATTTACAAAGTAATTAATATATCTTTACGAAGGCATTGAGCAAAGTACAACTAAAATATACAATATATCCTGGTAGTCAATAACCATCCATGAACAGGGTCAATTATCTATTTTCATCAACTGAGAAAAATGCTGTTTTGATTGGGAATTCGGTGGGTGGAAGTGGGATTAGGCTGCTGAACGTCTGCTCGTCCTGTTCGGCTGAACGTCGGGCTTTGTGTAACATCCGGACATTGGACCGACGTCTCATGCCGACGTCGGCGCGGATTTTGCCGCCAAAGGCCCTACGTCGGTCCACCGAAATTTTGCTCATAGGGTTGCTATGACCTGCAATTAAACAGCTGATAACCTGCTACAGATGCAAAGCTTTTAGTTGACGCGGCAACAACGTGGATATTTTATTGTATTTCGTTACCAGCAACCAATGGCACGGGTGCTGGGTGCTGGCTGCTGCTATTTGTTTTCTTTCTTTCTGATAGGAAGTCAGTTAATACGTCGTTTCGACCTTAGTATATTCAAAGATAATGAAAACATTTTCGACTAGTAGTTTTGTGTAAGGCAATTTGGGAAGAAAATGTGACATTATAAATTTCAGAATGTGATTTCAACAGTTCTTTTTTTTTTTACTTTCTTGGTTGACTTCACTGGTATACCGGAGGTCGCTGAGTACAACTTAATTTTTTAAGGATCCCAAGTGGACTCCAATCTCAGTATGGCTGCCGTTTTCAGAATTTTCCCGCTCTAGACATACGCCTATGTACCAAAATCGACATTTTATCTCGCCTGCACATAAGTTAACCCTTGCCCGAGCGATAGTAGCTTATCCTTGTTCTCACAGTCTCTAGCACAGTGATTCTCAACCTGTTGAAACGTTGTGAATTATTAAGTGTGCCGCAAAACTTCTGAGACTCTGATTTTGCTGGCTAGAGTAATTCAAATAAATTCCCATCGGGACGGGCGTAAGCCATAGTGCTGTTACCGCCCATAAAATTCATTTTACTTACTTACTCAAATAAATTCCCTCAATATTTATTTTGAAAAAAAAAGGACAAGGCAATCTTAGTGCGCGCAAGACCGAGTCACTAACCTTTCGTGTCAGATCATATGATGGACCCGAGTGAAATACATTGAGAACCACTGCTCTAACCCTTTGCAACGGAAGCTTACCCTCCATCCTGTTGAGGGTGCCCACCTTCGCTACCCAGAGATGCTTCCTTTTCCTTCCTTCCACATCTTCAGAGGTCGCCCCTTCGCAAGATTTAATATTTTAAAAAAATAATTACGTAAAATAAAATAAAAGCCACGTTGGTATCTTTTAGTAGCTATAGGATAAACCTGACATGATAGTAGTTAAGGAGAGCTAACCAAATTGCATATATCTTGTTAGAACATTTAAAAAACTATTTTTCTTTAACCGAAAGACTTCGCTCTCATTTCACGGCTAGTCAGCAGACGGTAAATGCCCTCAACAATCAAGAAAGCAAGATATCTCGTTCTGTCTCTCTCCGAATCTCGACTCTTAATTTGCATGCAACGAACGAGCTGCCTCCCTTCCCTTCACTCCTCTGGGATCTGCTTCGAATCTCTGTCAAATGATTGACTGCTTAAATAGCCACAATGTTTATCTCGAGAAATAGTTGCTAGAAAGAAAAAAAGAAAGAGAGAGAAAGTGCATCGTGGGTGGTCTCTGTCTCAGTAACCATATGAAATCTTCATTCTCTGTCGTGTGTTAAGATTTGTCGTGCTCTTATTTTTTCTTCTGGTTCTTCTAATAAGGGCTTTTGTCAGAGAAGAGCCTGCAGGTTCTATTCGGTCATAAATAATTTCATGATGCCATCACAGAACACGTTTAAACACACTTCTTTCACGTACTTATCTTTTAAATTGGCACCAACACCGAACAGATACGTACTGCTAAATTAGAAGAAAGAAAATAATATTCTAATTTTTTTTTCTTTGTTTTAAAAAGTGTGTGATCTGCCACTTTTGCAAACTAATAATTTCGGTGTATTTACTTGTAATTTTTAACAGAGTTATAAAGAGTTATGTAATGTGTTACGTAAAATCGACACCACTGTTAAATGGAAAACACATTGCCAATCCGTTCGTAGATAAATCTACAGATTCTTTTTGCCATGTCGATCTTAAGCAAATCTCTGCAGAGCGCTGTGAGTGGGAAATCCTTAATGATTTAATAGTTTAACGTCGGTCTGCTCCTAGCGTTGCTACCCCCTACACATTTCGTTCTTTCAAAAGGTACGAGACTCAGATGTCACTTCTATTCTGAAACAGCTCCTACAGGCAAGATGCATCTTTCTCAATCGTCAGCAGCACTTCGTTTTTACAGGTCCCCCCACCTTCCCCGAAGTTTTCGCCCTCTTTTAATTTGTCTATCTGTTCATCCCTCCACCGCAGGCGTTCTCAACCTGGTGCGGGCGAGCTCCAGGGTGCTCTTTCACTGACATTTGGTGCTCTTGTCATGCGAGTAAAAAAATATGCTTACGATCATATATATCATTGATGAAACTCTCAAGTAAAATACTGAAATGGAGTTGCAGATAATTAATTTTTGCTAGATTTACAGCTCTTAGGTACAATTACGGGTCAAGATGTTTACATTAGTATTACCAACGGCCAAATATTCAATAATATCGATGTATCACAGCTCTTGTGTGTTATAACAGATGGTGCCCCATCAATGATGGATACGACATACACCAAAGGATTCCCAAGTCTTTTAAGAAATGAGTAACGTTTGCCTCCTTTCATTTACTACCATTTTTCATTCATATTGGAAGACCATTTGAAATCCTCTCCTGAAATCTCGTAACTCTTCAAAGTGATTGTAAAATTAGTCCAGTATTTTGATATAAAACCGCTTGATATTAGAACTAATCCTTCTTGTGGACATTCGTTGATTAAGTCATGGCGATACTGTTACAAGAATGTGGAAAGTATTCAAAGAACTTAAAGCATAGAAATCAAATCAAATTTCTTCAACTATATGAACTAGCTTGATAAACAAGTTCAAGGTAAACAAGACAAAATTTGTAAAATGAAAGAAGTTATTAATCTATTTTCATTTCGGTTAAAACTAGAGAGATTCCTTACTGCAGCAAGTAAGAATGAATGCAATATTTTCCAGAACTTGTACACACATTCTCGAAACTTGACGGAGTCCAGTATGATTATCCTGAAATCAGCCAGCTATAATAATTCAAGATCTTTTGAACGAGTTTGTTATGCGTTTAATAGTTTTAGAAGAACAGGAACTGTTATTTAATATGTTATGTATAACCCTTTTCAATACAGTGTACTCTTAAACAGAGAAATCAATATTGTTTCAGTGACTAATATGGTTGTTCGTGCGGAACTTGAAATTCATAGATTCAGAGAAATTCATAACTGTTTGGGGATTAGAAGCTACAAAATGCTTCCCCATATTGCAGAGGTTTCTTTCAAATGTCTTGTTATGTTCGGGACAACTTATCTGTGTGAAAAAGTTTGCTTGAGAACAAAGCACGAACACGATCACATCGTCAGGACTGTTTACTTATTGATACAAGCGACTTCTCTTTTAAAATCACTGAAATAAGTAGATATACTGAGAAACATATAGACCAAAGAGATTCCTGTGTTGTGGCAAAGTCTGATAAGTCAAATATAAAAATAAACAAATATAAAACTACTTATATTTGACTTATCAGACTATGCCACAAGGTAGAAAAGCCTTCGGTCTACATGTTTGTCAGAATATCTCATTTTCGAGAGAAAGTGACATATCTGCTTATGCCTTGAGGTGACAGATATATTACAGTATCTTTTACCAATTCAAGTGTCTAATGTACATACAATTTACTGCAAAATCGAAGAAAGTGGAGAAGCAAGCCTATTTTTGTTTACATTGAATTTCAGTACATTTTAAATTTCCTGTTTTTCCGTTGATCCATTGATAATTTTCAACAATAAAATCTGCTCTTGGATTTCTCTTATAGTAGAATGTATTATATTAATTTTTTTTCTAGTAATTTTATTTGTAGTATATGTATGACGAATTTTTTAATAAGTTTAATAATACAGTATAATTAATGGTAGAACTTTTTGAAATATACATCACTAGTAAAAAGGATCACATGCTATACATTCATATATACTTCTAACAAAACTATTAGCATTTAATGATTAATATTTAATAATTAAATAATATAGTTAATGCTTCTATATTGTTAATTTCTTTTCTAGTTTTTTATAATACAACCTAGTATATGCAATAACAAGGTATCATATAAAATATTTTTTCAATATGTGTTTCGAAAGACGAAAGTTAACCTTGTTAGCAGAGACTTGTGCCTATGGTAATACGAATCTTCCAACAGAACATTTGGTTAAGAGAATTTGATAACTCTTTGAAATTAGCAATATTTAAATTTATATGATGATGTTTGTAGATTTTACATGTAAATTTTGTTGGGATTAATTTATCCTTTCTTCCCCTTTTCTATTCTAGCTGCCGGCAGTACTGCTGTCTCTGTCTCTCTCTTACTATCTATTAATGTGATAAGGTTATAATAATTGTGTGAATATTTATTTTGAATTTCTGTATTTTAAAATATTGGAGTATCATACATTTTGCTGCAACTCAATATTATTATTTTTAGGAAGCTAAAAGCTACCAAGAGGGCTCAGAAAGCTGGAAATATTTGGGATACCTGAGTATGATAACCCCTGCTGCTGCTAAACCTAAAGGTATCCTTTTTTGTTTTGTGCTTGTTCTTTGTGTTTATTTCTTTCCAGCTAGCCAGAAAGAGCGCCGAGTGGAAGCAAAGACCTGGATGAAAGTTGCAACGAAACCTGCGAAATGAGCTGATAGGCTGTTATTTTCAAACTGTTCTCGTTCCATTACCCGTTATAATCATCACGGTTACTTTTTGAATTTACTATTTATTTATATATCAAAGAGGTCCCCATTGTGTTACAGTGCGCTTGATGGAAGACAACGATTAGGTTAAGCCGAGAGTCACTGAGAAATGCAGTCAACGAACTGCTATATTAGGGAAAGTACTTTTAACTTAGAATGGGAGATGCGATGCAGTACTTAGAAATTTTTAGCTAAGAGTCGGCACTTTGTCAAAAAATCAGTCGAGTTGACTTATAGCTCACTATCGCTACAAGTAGCCCTACGAAGAGGGTAGTCGCTGATGTTCACACTACTAGAAGGAGGCCAACCTGAGAGCTAACTGAGTAACTTACATATTTCTGTCTGTTGCTCTATTTTTTTATGCAAAATTCTTCGGGTCACTTCGTAAACTTTTGTCAATTTCCATTAATTTTCTTTTTATTCACGTCGACTCTTGTTTATGACTGACAAATTGCAACTGATTTAAGTTGTCTGAGTTCTATGAATTTATTGCAAGTAGTATGGCGAAGAGACCGAACTATTTTTTTTTTCTCAAGGGAGCGGAGTGCTCTAATTGTTTTCTAAAAGGGACTACATGTACTTTGGGCCTATTTACTGAGGACCTGAGCTTGTAGGTTGCCCTGGAAACTCCTGAGGCCTCAGGCTGAGGGATGCTTCCGTAATTATTTTTTGTTTGTCACTTAAGAACCAACCGTACCTCTGGAACAAGTAAATTAAAGTCATGAGGGCGATTTTTATTCAATGGGAGTTACCAATAATCACGCTTAGAAACCCTCATATACAAATCGATTACGTTGCCACCGTCCGTTATTGAATTTCTGAGTTAAATATTCACTAAATATACTGGTAAAGCTATATCAGCCCATTTCGTCCGCCCAAGGATGTGAAAAAGATTTAATATTGTAAATAACTCAAATATCTTTTCAATATAAATTTATCAGATTATATTAGTTTTGGCTTGTTACTGAATGTGCCTATTCCCTGTACCTTTTTTGGATCGTGCCAGATAAGAAGTTGTATATAAGGACCGTTCGACCTTATTGCGAGCTATTCTTTTAGTCATTAATCTGTATTTGTTTGTCACTGCGTAATTCGGTTGGGGTTCCCGACCTGGAGTTCGTTTCTGCAAAAGTATCACAGGAGAGCTTCACGGGATTGCATAAAGGTAAGGAGCTATTCGTACAGTATTCGTACAGCGCTCCTTCATACCAACGAGGACTCGATCCAGCACAGCAAAGTATGCCGCTCGTGATTTCTCTTCCCTTGTACTGAAATTTTATGTTGAGCGTTTGTTATGGTAGTGTGCATTGACCTGGCGTTTGCGTTTTGAAGGAAGAAAAATTCCATGCTTTCTGCATTCAGCCATGGAACCTTCATATATTGTCTTGAAGTGATCAACTGACCTAAGGTTTCGGATGGTATTTTCCAGAGCTTCAACACCTCCTAGAGCACTGTGTCCATATACGCTTCAAGTTGCTGGAACGAGACATTAAGTGTATGGATGACATTCAGGACGGGTCTCGTAAGATGAATCCACAAAATGAAGTCAAATAACCGTAACCAAGGATGATGTCGAATTGGCTGTTATCAATCATCATCGTATCTAAATCCAGTTTACAGTTACTTGTCATTTTGACATTGGCATTGATATTTCTCAGCTGACAACTTTCAACTCAGGAACTACTAGGGCTATGAAATTCGTTGAGGTCGTTGGATAGGACCTGGCGGGACTAGCTCAAACCTGTATAAATAATACACATCGTAAGGACGGTGCCAGAGTTAGGGGCGCAATTTATAACTTTGGAACTACTGTGGCTAGGAAGGCATATTGTTGGGAAGTCTCGTCGTCAATTTTTGCAATGAAACATGACCATCCAAATATAGTGCTCGCTGTTAAAGCATGGTGGTAATCATATATGTACAGTCCAACTGAATGGAAAGTAGTAACAAATTTTCCTTTCGCATTACTTCATATAAAGGCTACCTTTAGCAAGCTGTGAGATCTTTATTACGTAACAAAGATACCAAATCAGTGTTGGCTTTACGTAAAATGTTTATTATATTCTCTCTCGTCGAAACTCCATGTCGGTGCTAATTGTAAAGAAAAGTGAAAATAGATGGCAGAAAAATGTGCGATATTTTGTTATTAAAACTTGAATTATATATGTAATTATTTCTTTCAATTTGCAACGGAATAATCTGTTTTCAAGTAATAATTACATTGGGAAACAACGTATATTCCAGATTCAGAAGGAGAAAGGCAAATAACACATATGTTTACACATATGGGCGGAGGAGGAAAAACGAAGAATTCTATGTATAAGTCTGCCATTAACATATTACAGAATGACCAGAAGCTAAAACACATTCTGCTTCATAAATAATCAAAAGAAGGGGAAATAGAAGGCGAAGCTGCGTAAAATTTAAAAAAGAAAAAAAAAAGTGTTAAATATTCTATGTAAATCAATGCTAAAGGAGGGTGTTAATAATGTGAATAATGATCAAACGTTTCTTCTTTTTCTTTAAAAAAAAACGCCTCTAGGGGGAACTAGTAGTTTGAAAAGCAAGATATCAAAGTCTGCACATATAAGTGTGCATTAAATATGCACATATAGTCATGGACTAATCCAGTTCATGTCTTGTTTGAGATTTATAGCTGATGGTGAATACCTGCAAATATTTTTCTTCCTTCTCATGATTTAGTTTTTTCATCTCTTCCGGCCAGTTGTTCTGTTTTAGTTTTTACAAATCCTCACACTGTAACACTCTCAATTTTATTAGAATTTTAAATATATTAAAAAAATACAATTGTGTAGAAGCGCATGATATTGTGAAGTAATTCATTTAACAATTATAATTATTATACGTAAAAACTTTATTTTGCGCAAAAGATAAAAAATTGCTCTTGCGATTCAATGTTGGTAAATGTTCAACGGCCCTAGTCCAATTCTAACGTTCGTACAATTTAGTTTCACGTCTCAATAAATCATTCATATTAAGGATAAAATGTACGATGTGTCTACTGTATTTATTTCATATCTATCGAGCTAGGAGCTGCCAAGGGCTCAGGAGATATAATAGGGATGGTGTTACCTGTGGTTTTAGTGGATACCGCATTCGCATTTGCATGGTATGAGGGAGAAAATCCGTTGAGCGCTGACCAAACCACTTGAAAATAAAGATGTGACTTTTATTATGTGTTGTGCACATGCAACGCTTTCTTGACACCAAATTTCAGATTCTTTCAAGATGACCTGTAGTTCAGAGATTTAAGCCCGATAGTCGACATTATTCGGCGAAGAGCCTTGTTTGAACCCACATAGAAAACCAGGGGTGATTTTGTTGCATACAGGTACTCTGTTGATAGGTTTAAACTTTACAGAAAGTTCCAGTCTTTTATTCAACTAATTAATCAATTTGGAATCGCAGTGCAAATGTATGTGAGTTTGATTCCTATCGCCGATTATCCTGACTGAGGATTTCCAGAATTTCCCTCAGTTTCACGAAACAAAAACCAAAATGGTATTTCCACTTAACCCTGCCCACTATCTCTCCTATCCTTGCCCTTGGAACAGAGATCGCTGAGGGACGCCATCCCCCAGACGTGATGTGTCATCCCTCAGATGCCATCTCTAAGAAGTCTTTTCAGTCCGAATACAATTATTTTAAAAGTGATATTTTATAAAATCTTGAAAATTCGAAGCAGAATATTAAACACAATTATTATGCTAGTCGTATACTATACATAATTCTCGGCCTTTTAAAAAAATTACAGTAATAGTCCAGTAAAAATAGCAATGAACCGAGAACAAACTGCAACAGAATTTCTGACAATGGTTTCTAGATGAAAAATGAGTGCTGAAAACGATAGAACAAGATCTACCACTGTAACTCTTTGGCAGATATGGAATCAATGCCTTATTTTGATTCATTTTATACCTGATTATTTCCTTTCTCTGTACATTTAAGTTAATAATAGCTCACAAATTTCCTGGTTCATAATGAAAACTACAAACATAATAAGATGTTACTTATTTTACTTCGTGCGGGAAACCACGCACCTGCCCGGAGCTCATTTTCACTTCTCTTTATTCCTATGCTCTCCTCTACACAGTTGCCAGATCATGTATCAGGTTAAGTCACTTTGAATCTCTGTATTATGTTACAAATGCATTTACGGGATCGGTCCAATTTTGCTCCCGAATAATAAACATTAATTTCAGTGATAATTTCTTGAATGCTACGGCCTAATGGGTTGCTTTTTACAGATTTAACTCAAGATTTAACCATGTTTCATCGCATTTATTATTTCATTGGTTTATTATTTCATCACTTCATATATCTTAGCACACAGTATAGATGAAGATAAATCCGACGACACCTCATTTGTTAAGATCGCGCAAGTAGCTTACCGCATGAGCAAAATGACGGCTGGCTGAAGGCAACCTACCGCGGCTCGCAATCTTGGATCCGACGGAATTAAATTAATGCCGCCTCTTTGCAGCCAGGCGGTCACCCGTTGGTGGGCCGCTGTCGACCCACCAGAAATTCCAGCGAAAAGCTGCTGTTCTCTGGCGGATATCCGACACAGCGGCGTCCGCTTATATCTACCGATGGCCCTACGGCGGAGCCGGCAAATTGCTCATGGCGTAAGCTCTACGAGGTAAAAAAACTTACATAAATACATATATAGCAAGTAAAAATCCTCCATATTGTTGATTTCCGCCATGTTTGATTTATTTTTCTTAACTTCATATAACCTAGGACACAGTATGGATCAAGGCAAATCCATCGACATCTCATTTGTTAAAATCGCTCAAGTAGTTTAGCTTCTACGAGGTAACAAATTTACAGACATACATAGATAGCCTGTGAAAATCCACCATCCGTCATTGTTCCATCGTTTTCACCACATATTTTTCACCCATAAACCATTGTCAGAAATTTTGTTGCAGTTTGTTCTAGGTTCACCTAAAAATTGAGCTAACTTGACTGGTCTATAAGTTTTAGTTCAGATCATGCAGCTGAACAATTTTCAGTCACACTGTATCCATTCGTGCTGTGTTCATGCAATCCAGGCTCTTGGCCAAACAAGCTGAAGATTCAACTTCACTTGTGCAAAGAATGGTGCGAATTTCGCAGTTCTTTTGATGGCTGCGTGTTGTGTAGTAGGGAAGAGTGGGAAATGGGACACCCCTCTTCAAAAAGTATAGTTATTACTTATAGTAGACATTCCTTGAAATATCACAGCCTTTTATTGTTTTCGAGAATACTGGCTAGTGTAAAATACGCAACGCTTCGTTATGTTGTACTCTGGCCTATTAGGTAATGACGTCATTTGTTGTATGTTCAACTGGATGAACATTAGTACTCAGCTACTAAACTTATGTGAGACTTTTCCTGCATTACATCTAATGTTGTTCTGATTGTCATTATTTTAAACCACATATCAATTTTGCAAAAGATCGTTTACATGAAGAAAATTATAGTTAGGTACAGGGATGCCTACAGGGATAAAACAGGGAGGGAAAGTATCCCCACCCGAACTTACTATTTCTATCCAGAAAGTCCATTATTTCTTTCTTCCTTCGGTATCGGGTACACAATGTTTTGTATGCTGATGGTCGGAAT
>JAGDQP010039340.1:0-17773 GCA_022664845.1 Lepisma saccharinum | reverse complement strand
GATGAAGAAGAGCTGAATGCTTTCATTACAGCCAGGAAGACTCTAGTTCAGAATATGATAGCAAACAAGGCAAATTGATGATGTCAGCAAGGGATTTAGATCTGGAGTTAGTAGAATGGAAGGCAGTGGATCTAAAGAAAAAGATGGAAAAGAAGTACACAAAACTTCAACAAGCCTTGCAGAGTATTGAACTCGGAAATGAAGTCGACCGAGAAAAGTTTTTCGTGGAGCTTCTCCAAAAATTGAAGAAGTCTGAGAAACGTGAGCTAAAAGATTTAGTTCAGCCCGAGATGATCCAACTGAAGACACTGACTATTCGTCAAAGGATTATTCGTAGTGTGCGGCATGCTTGGACGCCAAATAAACCTACAGGACTGTCCTTTGCACCCGCTCTTAATTGAACTTTCGAAATCTTTCTCTCTCTCTCAGTTTTTTTTGTAAAATTAAAAAGTTGCATTTATTAACTTCAGTCATTTGTCATTGTTACATATATCAAAAGGTTCGATAATAGGGATAGAACATTTCATACCATTTCAATAGTCATTAACTTCATTAAAAAATTCAGTACTTATGCATAAGTTATGTGGATTTCATGATTACAAGGAGTTCGAATATGAAGATATCTTAAAAATTTTTACTCCGAAAACATTTCGACGTTCTTTTCTCGTGTGAAGTGATATCAAGCAAATATATATTGGACAGCAAAAATTATTAATTCAAGAACAACATGTTTATGGTTCGATCATCCCGTAGTGATTTTAATTTGAAGAAAACAGCATGTTTATGGTTCGATCATTCCGTAGTGATTTGACACAAACTTAAAAGTTCAAAGGGCTTATTAATGCTGGCAAGCTTTTATCATAAAAGCAACCTGCAAATAAATGGGCTATTATGAAACATTTAATAGTGTTGAACTGAATAAGACTCGTACAATCATAAAAATTTTATTATTGAAAGATTTTAAACATTCGTAATTATATTCGTTTTTCCTCTGCAAGCTTCAGTAGTACGGTACAAATGTGCTCCTCGTGTCATATGCTTCATTCATGTTAAGAAAACTTATAGAGTGTATAATTTTCTACATAGTGTGAACAACATATCATAATATTTGTTTAAGAAAATGAATGTGGACGCCATCTTTGGATCCTTTAACAAAAAGTAGATTCAAAGAAGAGAAAGAAAAATCAGGAGGAGGAAAAATATAAATATTATTCTCGTTAGAAATTAACTCCATACAAAGTTCGTGAACCTTAGAAATTAATTCCATTCCTTCCAGAAATGATTAACTGATGTTGGCAATTCGAAACATGTTCGGAAGTTCATTAGAATTTAATCTGATTCAATAATCAAGTAATAATCCTGAAGCATTATTGAAATTGAATCAAGATAAAACGTATTGCTACTAAGTAGAAGATAAACTTCATGATTGGCTACCCTTCCACAAGTTGTTTACTGTTCTTGCTTTCAATTTTTGTATTTTTTTTTCATCGTATTATTGTAATCCGGTATTATTTGTACCTGGAACAAATTATTTTATTGTGAAATATTTTACGACATAAAACGTAAAAATATTAAAATTAAAAAAAATGAAAAATTGACTTAATTTGTTTAATTTCCTGGTTTTTCTTAAAACATAGTAGTACACTTAAGACTGAGACTCTTATATTTACGTATATATTTATAAAACGAAATGTCTTTTTTCTAACATTTGTAAATTGAAAGCACTATGCCATTTGTAATTTTTTTTCGCCATTTGTGTGCATTACCTGGCAAAATACTGTGCTTGATATCAGATGGTACCTAATAGTAAGTGCGTGGCTGCTTCCTTTACTATCCATAAGTTATAGATGCCATTGGTGGACGTTAATCCCCAAATCATTCCCCAAACATGAGGTTTTCCCAAAATTCAGGATGAGGTTTTCCTTGTGTAGCAACATTTCCTTGAGATCTCAAACTTAGAGACAAGCAAAACTTCTGAAATAACCATCGTAAATCCCCAGCTCAGATGAATCAATTGAGATCACTATTGTTAAGTCTAAACATGGTGTTAAGTTGAAAGGTAATGCAGACTTATGTGAACTCTTAAAAGTTTCCAATCAAGTAAAAATGCAGAATTATTTTACTTCGAGTTATATTGTCATTCTACAATACTACTAAACAATATTATTATTATAATTTACGCTCTCTTGATAGTTGCAGTGGTGGATTACCAAATAGGTTCACTAGGCATGTGCCTAAGGTCGGTAAGTCGTTTTTTCCAGAATATCAAGAATAGGCGAATTTAAAAAAAATATATTATGAAGAAATTTTCCTGTCCGAAATATTCATAGTTTGCAACTCTGTTCTATATTATAAAAATTACACAGGTACTTAAAGGTCGTATCTCCAAACCTTTCTTACAAAACTTTTAAGGAAACTATTTTTTATAACAGTTAAAAGCGGAATGTTTTGAATGGAAGAAAGACACCGACAGTATGCATCGTTTACAGTTAGTTGGTTATATTCAGGTTTCTGCATGATTTTTACAACGACAATCTTAAAAAGTTAAACATAGAAAAAAGAAAAAGACAGAGCGAAAGAAAATACAGTTTATTATTTTTTAGACTGATGATAAACGAGTGAGTGTGTGCAACTTTCGCGTGGGCGACAAAAGTGGTTGTTTGAACAGTGTTACTAATCTACTCGTCTATATCTGCCATTCACAGACGGGTATTTGTCCGATGCATTTAAGTAATCATGGAGATGTCTAACCCGATGCAACTAGTTTTTGTCTTACTGTGTTCTCTGATGTATTCAGTGGGTGGACACTGCATTAGTTGCTAGTGTGATTGCGATGTGGTGGGTTGTTTTCTTATCCAGCCACATGAAGAGAACAAAGTCAAGTCAGGACGCTTATAATAAACTTGTAAACCAAAAGTGTGAAAGAGAAAAAAGCTTGGTACGGTGGATACGTTTTTTAGGGGAAAGGAACACTCTGTCAAACGCAAAATGCTCAAAATATTGTGGATTTGGTGGAGGAAGAAAGTGCTCCTGAGGTAGTGTCCCTTCAGTTCGTAGGAGTTCCTGACTGTGACAGTGATAGTGCCAATTTCATTAGTGACGATCCTGCCGAGTGGTGTCTGAATGAGTCTACAATTGACATTCTTCTAAGACGTGGAATTAATCAGAATGCTGAAAACGATTTTTCTAAATCGCAGTCTCATAGCAGGTAAGACAATATTTTTAAATAAGAGTGTTTTTCGTAAACTTGTAAATGGCGAATCAGTTTTGCGGAACTATTTTGTATATTCGTGCAGTGGTGCAGTTTATTGTTCATCATATAAGTTGTTCAAAGGTCAAGACAAAGATCGCAACTCACAGAATTTCAGACTGGAAGAACATCACACGAAAATCCTGAAGGACACAAAAACTGCGATCTGGCACTCTGAACAAGACAGAAATCTGTTGGGACTTTCGAGAACAATTTTCAGTCAGATATTCAGACTGAATTTACCTACTGGCTGAATGTTTTAACAAGAGTTTTTTTTTCTGTCGTAAAGATGTTGACGAGTCGCGGGCTTCCCTTACGTGGTCACGAAGAAAGTTTCAATTCTCTGCACAATGATGGGCAATGCATGATGTCTCTAGAGCTTACTGCCGAGTTTTGCTTACTGCCATTTATTGCGGAACGCATTGAACATTATGGAAATCCGGGGAAATGTCACACAAGTTACTCGTCTTCTACAATTTGTGATGAAGTTATTGAACTGCTTGCTGATAGAGTGAGAAAAAAATATTAATGAAATAAAACAAAGCAAATATTTCTCCATAATTGTTGATTCAACTGCTGACATTTCGCATATTGATCAGTTAGCTTTTGTGTTAATGTGAATGAAGATGGTTAACCTGTTGAACGGTTTCTTTTATTTCTATCAAATGCAGGTAACAAGTCTGAAAATCTAGTCGAAGCAGTAATAGATATTTTGACCAGGCATTCTAGTGACCTTGCTAATTGCAGAGGTCAGTCATACGACAATGCCAGCAATATGTCGGGGGGCATATACAGGCTTACAGGCTCGAATTAAAGGAATAAATTCTAAAGCGTATTATGTGCCCTGCGCAGCTCATTCTTGTCGGGTGCAGCAAGCATTCGTAAGGAAGCATGTTCATTTTTGACCATGCTTCAAAATATTTACATTTTTTTCGGTTTAACAACACGCTGGAACTTACTTGCTTCTTTCATATATTCAGGAAGTAAAACATTAAAACCTTCATCGAAGACACGTTGGTCAAGGAGGCTTGTACATGTATATATGAAAACTGGAATAGTGTAACGCAAGCCTTTACTCATGTAAACAATGATCCTTTTGCGAAACCACTAGTTCGAAATGAGGCCTTATCCCTCTTGAATCAACTAAACAGGCTGGAGAGAGCTTTCGTGATCACTATGTGCAGAGATTCCACAGTGTTGCCGTGTAATTACGAAGTGTCAACATAGATTTAACAATAGTGCATGGTTTATTTGAATCACTTGTGAACTTTATAACTTCTCTTTGTGACATATTCGACTCTTATGAGCAAAAATCCATGGTTAAAACTGATATGGATTACGAGTGTAGTTATAGAAGGTTTAGAAAACGTAACATTCAAGCCGATGAAGTAAGACACAAGGAGGTTGTTCTAACAGGAAGAGAAAAATTTAAAGTCGAGGTGTTTCTTCATATTCTTGATATATTGCACGCTGAATTAATTAGAGGAAAGAAAAGCCGGACATCTTCATGGTTTTCAATAAGTTTCTGCATAGTTCTTCTTGTGTCATTTCTGAACGCGCAGCTAACCTTCAGGCTGCATATGAAACTGATCTGGAATCAACCTTTCCAAATGGATGTGTGCATTTTACGGGGCTTCTGAAGACCAGAGGAATCTGTGACTCGCCGGCAGAAATTTTAGAATTTATACGGAAAGAAAGACTGCAGCCTGTGTTTCCAAACATGGACTTTGCATTAAGAATATTTTTGTGTACTGCTGTAACAAACCGTTCAGCTGGACTTTCGTTTTTGGCTCTGAAAAGACTAAAGACTTAAATCTCCGTTCAACCACGTGTAATAAAGCAGGGATGTAATGCTAAATTTTTAGGTAGGTATACGCTTCGCTTGCTGTAACGAAACCTTTTGCTTACTCTCCAATATACCGGCGTATTTCATAAATTTTCGGTGGGTATACGGTGATGCTTAAAAATGAGGTGGGTATACGCCGTATAGTCGCGTATACCCTCCATTACATCCAGAATAAAAGACTGAACGGGTTATCTGTTCTTCACATCGAAGCAGATCTCTTGACTGATGAACAATCAAATTTAAAGAACTTTTTTACACGAGTTTGCAGCAACGAAGGTAAGGGGGGAAACAGCTTCATTTATGACTAGTGAGTGGTGAATTTCCCAATATATTGCATAATTTTAGATATAGCACATACGGAAAATGAATTGTTTGTACCATAATTTTATTATTGATTTTTATCCTTCGCTTTTTATTTGAATATGGTCACTAATTTTTACAGATACTGCAAATACTATATTTCATTTGAGAAGGGCGCTCATTCAGTTTGTGCCTAGGGGCGCCGAGTAAGTTTAACCCGCCACTGGATAGTTGATATCCATATTTTTCTACAGATATGATTTGAAACAAACCAACATTTAAAATTACTGTGGCTTCAATAGATATTACATACACCCATATAAAGTTAACATTAACAATTTTCATAACAGCATGTTTATTACTCAAAGGCAGTTTCTAGTATAAATGAATAATTGAAATCATTACAGAGATCACAGTTAGGATTGCTAAAATCTATGTAACATATTACGAAAACCTTGCGAAACAAAATACTAAGCAAATGAAACTGCTAGCACAATGAATAAATTAAACCATTAACATTGCAGCATTATGCTAAATTGTATCAGATACTGAAACAGATTAAGAAAATACTAAGAACAGTATTTTTCCATGTTGTTTCACATTATATTTTAGAAAAAGATATAAAATGTATCCCTGTCTATTTATTTACGACTTGTATTAGACCCAAGGGCGTCGATTCCTGTGTAACTTGGGGCGGGGGGAGGGGGGAGTTGAAGCAATCCACACCATGTCAGGCATAAAGAAGCAGCATGGGAAACAAAGTGAATTGAACAATATTGGAACTACTCAATTTAATTTCAAATTAAGTGCGGAAGGTAAAAGGTACTGAGACATAGCCAAGCTTGTTAGAAAGCCATGCTCTAGCGTTGGATACATCATAGACATAAAACAGAATAATTATTTGGGGATTCGTTCTGGTCAACTAAGGAAACTAACTGCCCGGAATTAAACCTACATTCTTCATTCTGTGAACAAACCTCAAAGAATTAGTGATAAACATTTGTTTATTTCACTTGCCTAGGATATGCAAGTTAATGTTACAAATGTGTAAATGTGAAAAAAAAATTGGGATTCAGAAGATGTGTAGCCAGAAACAAAACACACATATCAGAAGAAAGCGGAAAGAAGGAGTTTTAATTGCAAAAAATATAAATATGAGTGCCTGGAATTTTGGAAAAAGGTTTTTTTCCTAGGACGATATGAAGATAAACTTGTATTGTAGTGATGGATATCAGGACGTGTAGCGAGAGAAGAATGAAGCTTTCAGAAAGCAGAACATTGGTAAAAATGTTGGAGGGTTTGTTATGATTTGGGGTTGTGTAATTACTAATGGTCAGTATTAATATCCTGGATACACATCTTCTAAATCCCAATTTTTTCAATGAATTTTGGATTGTTTGTCGTGTAACATTAACTTGCATATCCTAGGCGAGTGAAGTAGCCAAATCTTTAGCAGTAATTCTTTGAGTTCTATTCACAGAATGAAGAATGCAGGTTTCATTCCGCGTAGTTAGCTAGAATGGATTATATTGCGCAATAATAGTTCTGTTTTATGTTTCTTTATAATGTATCCAACTGTAAAGCATGGCTTGCAAACAAGTTTGGCTTTCCTGACGCGGTGTGGATTGCTTCAATACAGTACGTAGACTGCTCTTGTACACAAAAGGATACCTAGAACATTTTTTTCGAGAGTAGTATTGGGTTGTACAAATATATATATATATATATTGCGATGAATTGACATACTCCTCACTCTCTCCTTGCCTGTTACTTTACAGGTGTATTGAGTGGTAGTTATTTCTATAATATTTTATCTAAGGCATCCAAATTATCATAAAAGGGCAAGAGATTTCGAAATGGTCCGTCTTTTTTTCTTTTTGTTGAACTTGTGCAAATACTTTTCTTACATGTTGCATTACAAACTCAATTTATATGTTGTATTAGAAACTCAAAATTACGGTATTAACTAACTAACTAACTCTATGGCTTATGGAACTCGCAAGTTCATCGCCGCAGTAACAAACGTTCGCCATTGCACGGTAAACAATAATTGTATCTAAACAGCAGTTTGACGGATATATATCCTAGTGCAAGTCTACTCCTACGTTTGTGTGAGTCCTTCTTGTCGCTTAAATTTCTTGTATATTTTTTCTTTTCCTTAAATTATGTTTGTATATGACAAAATCACGATGAATGATCCTTAACCCTCGGAACTCCAATATGAGTCATTTTCGACCCATGTATATTTCTCGTATCAAATAAAGTACTTGTTCAAAATCAAGGTATTTTAGAGTATAGGTGTATTCATTGTATTGTATTTATTTATTGTATTTTATTTTTTCAAGTAGATACTACAAAATAATGAAAAATACAGAAAAACTAGTACATCATATTAACCTTGTAACAATTTTTATGGCTGCACAAATATGATGGTACCATGAGTCTCTTACTTATCTACACATATAAAGTACTACATATAAAATTACTAGAATCAAACTACCTTTCTCTCACTCTCATAAGTAAAGCATGTCCGTATCTGTTGTATTCTGATTCTTGCAAATGAAGCGATTACATTGCTGACAGTATGCAGAGTACTTGTTATTACCACTACACAAGCAGCATCGTCCACGTTTTTTCACTCCTTGATTGAGAAATTATAAAGTGTAGGTCATTTCGAAAGAGACGTGTGATCATTAGAACCCACAACAACTTGTTATTTTAATGTAAAATGACATTTAAGAATAATTACACAAAACCCCAAGACTGGGTCAAATTTGACTCATGCTTGATTTTCTTAAATTATTACACAATAAATATGGGTTTAACGTCATTTTCTACCATAAGATTTTGTACACGTACGTGAAGAATACACAGAATTTCACTCTTCTATTTAATGACTAATGGACAAAAATAATATTTTGTCTGTATGGGTCATTTATGACCCGGTCTTGGCGTTCCGAGCGTTAAACGACAGAAAATACGTTTTCATTTTTTCTTTCTTTTCTTACTAAATGATCGTTACAGATGTTATGTACGAAAGTCCAGAAACAACACAAGGAATGCACAGGAGTTAATACGTGATGTAATTTATATAAGTACTGTAGCACACAAGTTTCAGGGAGGAATTCATCAATGAAATATATTTGCCAAAGGGAGATAAACTTAGTAGAAAGGGAAAATGAATGACCATGTACTGTAGAAATAGGAGGACGGACTTCACCTTATAATTTAGGCCCCTCATTAGGGGGTCCACCTCAACTTTGGGGGGCCATTGCCCCCAATGCTCCCCCGGGATCGGCGCCCTTGATTAGACACATATTTTTCATTTGAGTATATGCTCGAAGTTGTTCTCATTTTGTAAAATGATTTCCTAAAATTCACTGCACGTAAATTCAAGTTACATTATGTGATTATTAAATGCATCAGAGTTTCAATTTTTGTGATTTTTCGGTTGTCCACAAATTATTCATTACTGAGAAACCCTTTTCTGTGCTGGTAGGCAGAAAGTTAATTCTACGACTGGTAAAATATTATGGAAAGGAATGAACATATCACTAAAATATTTGAACCCTTTTTAGATCTACTTCAGTATTAGCAATGTTCCATTCTTTACCTGTACTTGAAGTTACATATGTTCTCACATTCTCATATTCTATTATGTGGTCGATGCCAGTTCAAATGCAACCTAGCGGATGGATTCAAAATCACGTGCTCCTGTACAAAAAAACATTAGTTTTAGCGCAGCTAGAAATGGGGAAGCGTGCTAAGTCTATGTATTATGAGGTCTGTGCTGTTAGTAATAAAAATCCACAGCTTTTTTTCTATTTGCTTTGCTTGAGATCTTCAATTAGTGTCAAACCCTCAAACATAGAAACGTTCTGTATTTGTGACCTTTAAGCAAATGGACGAAATCACTCAACACAAGAGAAGACTTTTTATATTCCACACGTGGCGGAAACCTATGATTGATATTTTCGAGCCTAAAGCAAAATAAATCGTTGGTAGGCTGACATAACGACGTATCTCATTTTTATGAAAATTAAGTTACAGATCTAATTTATACAGTTCCTGCTAGCCTTCATCTTCTGACATTAGTTACAGCACACTTCCTTGCATTTAAGTTTTAAGTATCGGGGCAAAAATCTGTATTAACTTATTTGTATGGCGTTCAGTCAAACATACTTAAAAATCATTTCTTTTTCTGAAAAGTTAACAAAATTGAGATAATGTCATTATGTCATCCAACCGACGAAATAATAAATATGTGGCTACTGCCAATACTAATATTGCAATTTTCAAAAACTAAAATATTAGCAACATTAATTTTGTATTGTGTGAGATATTTGATCTTCAAGGGCAAAATGATGTGAGAATGTCCAACCTGTGACTATGGAACGGCGCTTTTGGCAATATACGTCACTGTCTGTCCTTTCTCTCTTCCAAAAGGGAAAAACATTGAAGCTCCGAATTAAACCATATTTCTTTCTTGATGCCATCTTAAGACTACAGTATCATTTTCTGATTATTTTCTTCCACTCCCAACAATACAATCTTGCTTTGTGTTAGACGCCCACGTCACTGTAAACAATACAGTAACTTACTAAGCCTGAAAAATCCTGAAATAGCACTCACTGTTGCCATTAATTGAGCTGAAGGCAGGAAAACAAAAACAAAAGAATTACTCTTCATTTTCTGTTTATCAGTATCAGAAAAATGAAAGTATATCAGAAGATGAAAACAAGACATTGTGCGGGCCATTTTGAAAGAAAGTACATTTCTTAATAATACCTTTCGAATCACGCAGGACAACCTTCTAGAAAACAGTACTGTCCTGCAAACATCAGTACGTCTGGTCACCCTAACATATACACACTTTGAATTTATGGATCGTTTTTAGTTACCATCACATCTCTCTTCCATTAAGTTTTCAAAGTTCAAAAAGTTTATTCCCAGCCGGGACTCAATCGTTGAATTCTAACTCTGTCTCATGACCTGACATCTGTGACAACTGCGGTCGTCTATTTCCCTATACTGCACTGTTTACATGATTAATCATTTTCATTAAGGACTGCAATGACATTATCTCTAATTCACAACAAATAAATAAATAATACGTTGAATTTATGCCAATTCTGACTCCTGTTGGTTATGCAACAACGCTTTGTTTTTACTAAAAATCACTCTGCAAATGGAATCTGTTTGAGATATCGACTTGGCGTAAACGAATAATTGTTACCTACTGGAAAGTCGTCAAGATCGTGCACATTTCGACCTACCTTTACTTCAGAGAATTTCTGGGAATACCTTAGTTCCTTTGGGGAATCCCTTGCGCAGCCATCGCACAATTTCGAAATATGCACTTTTAGACAGAGCAGGTTGGAAGTCTTTGAGGATACCTTGACCCCAAAGTTCTACTGTTAATAGTATTGGAAATATCAAGCTCTAAAATTCATTTTCCCACGCTTTCTGATGCCTTGATGTTCAAGTGATGTAAGTACTGCTACCAAGGAGATCGAATCGAAAGCCTTTTCAAAATCTACGAATCCCAGACATAGTGGAAATTCATATTCATTAGTGACTTCTCGACTTCTGGCTCTCTATCCGTTATTTAGAAGCAGAGAACTCATCTTATCAGCTAAGCTTAATTTATACAAAATGATGATACGCTCTCTCCTTATTTATGCTGCACCTGTTTGGCAACATGCAGCAAAATCATATCACATTCAACTTCAACGAGTGCAAAATCGAGCAGCAAGGATAATCACTGGACATAGCAGAGACACCAGGATAATGCAACTCCACGAAGATCTATCACTTACAATGCTTGCCGATGTTATAGACTTTCAATGTCGATCCTTCTGGACTCGCATGGAACATTCACCTTACCCATCTTTACACACCATTGGTACCGCTCATCCTATCCGACAAATTCACCGTATGCCTCATCCTACATAACATCCCTATCTACAACACAGATCACCTGTCTTAAAGCAAATGAATAGAAAATCAAATACATCTACTTTTATGGAAGGAACCAATTCCAACTCAGCCTCCCTGACCTCATTATAACATCTTTCCTTCGCTACGAACAAATAATAACTTATCTTCCTCCACCTCGTCATTTATCACTTCAACCTACTTTTGGTCCTCATTGACTTGCCCTAGGGATGCGACAGTTGCTCCCTATTCAATCACATATATTTATTCAACTGCCATCTCAATCATATAGAAGTCATGAGCTAACTAGCTCGACACTTCTTGCAATAAACGTCATTACTCTGGTCAACTGGTCATAACTTCATTCAATGCTATCCATTGTGCAAAATCCACTGTTTCAATACGATTTAAAGTAACTTGTTTAACATTTTGTATAGAACTGACAATAGAAACTGGACTGTAACTTTCCACACGTTCATTGTCCCTTTTCCTGTACAAAGATAATAATAATCACATTACTACAACTTGGGGGTATTTCTCTCTTCCTCAGGCACAATGAGAATAATTTAGCAAGTTACTCTTTCATCTTTTCACCTCCCCATTTAAACATCTCTGCTGTGGATCCATCTTCTCCTGGTGATTTTTCATTCTTCAATCCTCGAACTACTTTATCAACTTCTACACGATTTTCTTCTGAATCTTCTTTTCCTAGTTTTTCTTTGGAGTAATACAATTCTCTAAAAAGTTTCAAATATTTTTTTATAATTTCTTCTTCATTTCTGGTTACTGTCCCGTCAGGTCTCTTAATTGCAATTATTTTCTTTTTCCCTATCTTAAGCTACTGTTTAGTTTTCTTCAGGCTCTTCTTTTCCTGGATTGTATTTCTAACAAGATGTTCGTTGTATCTACGTACATACTCTCTTATTTCCTTCCTTGTGGTTTTATTTAGTTCTACGTACTCAATCCTCTTTATGTATTTTTTCTTTTCTTTCATTTCCATTCTTTTCTTCGTCGAGAGTTTGGTTTCTTCTGAAATTTTGCTCTATTTGTTCTTCTTTATGCCTGCTATTTCCTTGGCTGTATTTCTTATTATCTCAGTTAGTATTTTATTTCTGCTATTGATATCTTCTTAATCTTCTAACTCTTCCAAGGCGCTTAGTCTGTTTCTTAGTTCTATCTCGAATGTCTATTGTTTTTCAATAAATCTTCTTGGTCTAAAACTGGCGTTTTTTCTCTGATAAGTTTCTTCCTCTCAAGACTAGTATTTAGTTTCTGCTTACATCTCATCATTCTATGATAACTCAACATTTTGAAACTGTTCAGAACAGCCACATCTTGAAGATTTTTTCCATTATTCGATAAGACGTAGTCTATTTCGTTTTTAGTCCTATTTGGGCCTTTCCATATCCACTTCCTCTGTTGTAACCTCTTGAAAAATGTGTTCGAAATTAGCAGTCTGCTGACTCTGAGAATTCAACTAACTTCTCTCCTCTCATTTCTGTTGCCAAATCCAAAGCTCCTTCTTTCGTGTCACTGCTCTGCTTTCGCATTGAAGTCTCCCATGATAATTTTGTAATGTTATTTGCTGCTGTCCCAAATTTTCTGTACCTCCTCGTATAGGTCTACGATTTCCTCCTTCGAATATGATGTTGTTGGAGCATATAACTGTATAATTTCCATACTATATCTATTGTTCATGATTATTACTACCTGTGCGATTCTATCTGAAATCTCTTCATTTTTTTTAGATCCGTGTCTTCGGGTCTTTATTATAAAGCCCACGCCTATAGGTTTTCCATTTTCTGTTCCTTCGAAGTAGAACGTATGTCCTGCCGGTAGATCCAACTGTTTCTTACTCTTCCTCCACATTTCTGATAGTCCTACATTGTCCCAAATAATCCATATAAGTTCATTCTACGATTCTTTTAACTTGTCTTCTCCTACAAGAGACTGACAGTTCAAAGTCACCACATGTATTTCCGTTCAAGTTGCAGTGTCAGTGTCCTTGCAGTCTACCGACCAAACCCATTCATTTTGACCTTCTGACTTCCTGCAGGACTAACCGCTGCCGTTCTCAGCTGCATCCGTGGTCCTCCGAGGCTGTTTCCTTGCTCATACCATTATGTGATAAGAAAGGGGGTGCAGACATTTGACTCACCACACTGTCTGCTAATGAGGGTTGGTGAGCAACCCATCCATGTTTGTTCGCGAAGCAGTTGCTTGGGTATGGGTACTAACAGGACTCACGACGTGAACGTATGGATTGGGTATTAGCCGTCTACCTCGGTCTGTTGCTTTAAGCCTTAGCAAGAGGAATAAAGGGGTACCCTCCCAATTAGTGGCAGAAACCGTTTGGGGCGACATTCCCGGTTTGCCGGACATACTGTATATACAAGGAACAGGAATAGGTATATATATATTGAGGTTGAGTTTGTCAAGATAGTGACATAGTGCAGTTTACTTTTGACGTACACAAATGTTTTAAATTTCATTTCTGGCTACCGGTATTAGGTGAAATCGTCAGTAATTCATTATCATCGTACAAGAGATACGGATGCATTTTTTGTTACTTTGCAAACATAGAAAGATAAGATCATATAAAGCTAACTGCATCTTTCTTGTGATAATGTTATTAATCGTGCAATCAAAGAATAAGAATATATTTTATAGAAGACACAAAGATGTGTTGTCGCAGTCGAAGATTTTATGTAGCGACTCTGCAGCTCTGGTAATAATAATTCGAATTCTAAGCATACGTCTTTGCGCCTCACGCGTACTCAAATGTTTCGATGTAATAATTATAAAGATGAAAACATTTATGAAGCAATATTTCTAAAACTATGACAACAAAAATTGGAAATTAAGTCAGATGATAAACGCACACGATCCCATAACTGTAGATATAAAGCGTGTAGATATATAAGTTTAGGAAGTGTCAAAGCTAAGCACATGGAACTGATACATTTATCACACACACACACACAAACGGAAGTCCCTTACAAGGGGATGTACATAAATATCTGTTCATAGACAGTATTTTAAGCATTTACTAGGGTTGATCAATATATATTATATGAGTTCATGGAATATTTATATTCCAATCTTTAAATTTTTGAGTGAGCAAAAATATTTTAGCAGCTCCTTTTGAAACGCTTCATGTAAAACTTCGTGAAGAAATTTTAACAGATGTATTGATAGCATTTTTGTTCCGAACGGCATAAATGAAACAGCCTTAATGACAGCTTTGTGCGAATTTTGCGTATAAATATTTTGTTTCAATTTGAACATATACTGATGTATTTTCTTTTTTCAAGCGGAACTTTAAATCATGAAATAAATAAATGGTATTAGTTATCGTACAAACATATGCTCGCTTAATATCATAAAAGTTTGTATGTGAATAAAAGAAACACCAAAAACTGTAAATTACATTTTCTAGGATAAGGAGAACATACTCATTATGAAATATGCTTAATAAAAGAATCTCTAATGCTAATTATAATGTCTCGTGACATTTGTTTATAGATCCAGGCAACAAAATACCACAATAGGGATTATGTTATAATGAACATTTAATTAATTAATGTAATTATTTCAATCCCTATGGCAATATAACAACGGATAATATCGAGAAAACTCTGCACAGAGTTTTGTACATAATTTTGGTTTGGGCGTGTGTATTAATAAATGAACTACATTACTAATAATTTCACAAACTTAGAATTTTTGTTTGGCATACACAAAATTCCTACACAGTAACAAAGTGAAATACAAAGCCGAAGAGGACGGATGCAACTAGAACATATGCACTAATTACAATTTTAGTCACTATATAATGAAAGGCGTCTTTTAAGTCTTTGTACAAAGTTGTACTGATATGTGAAAACTATTCATAAGTTCGAACCACTGGTACACTTGTTCGAAATCAGCTTTTCTGCTGAGAGTTTTATTAAATATTGTAAGACAATTTACTGTCATAAACGCATAAAACTGTTACTAGTCTGTTTTCAACGGAACTTAGAACTATGTTCTTTCTATTGTATTATATAACATATTAAAGGGCGTATATATTTAAATGGTTTTGTCAGTGTGATATTTGATCTGGAGTATTCCCTACAGAGAAAAAATATCTCTCGCACCGAAACGTTACTTCGTCAAGCCGGTGTCGACGAAATTAACTAAAATGATTTCTTCTACATTTTTTTCTAGAATAAATTATATCAAGCTGCTTACGTAATCTAAGTACCTTAGATTGCGTAATATCTATATATCAGTCATCTCTTTTGAATATCTTTCTAAATTCCTCTTTTCTCAACGACAGAGCTGTGTTGCGAGACATCCTATGGTTTTCGGGATAGTTCAGCATTTGGCGTTAGTGTTCTGCGTCGCAAGCAATGCCTGCCTCTGAACGCACTTTGTCCCGTATTTTAAAACTCAGGATTAAGCATTAAGGATAATAATGAAAACCTTATACCTACTGAGAGAAAAAAAACTGTTGTCCTTTGGTCCTTTTTAATAAACTATCATGCATGAAGAAAATGTGGACACTCTGCCTATTATCAGAAAATCTGAATTTGACCAATATCATGAACCTTGGGCGGAGATAAAAAAACTTATTCTGCCACTGGGAGGATGTGACTCTTTTTATAAGTTCCACTTTCGTGCACCTGTTCCAAATAGATAACAAAGGGCACAAGTTTTGTTGCGTTCCGTATTTTGATTAGAATACACTGGAAACACTGGTCCTTCAATGGATAGTACTTGCTCTACTTCACATTCTAACAGAGATTGACCCTGATTCAATAGCAATTTTATAATCTATCTCTAAGAATACTATCTATTATTACCAACACAACGCACAAGTATGGTTGGTCTAGTCGTTACAGATGCAAACTGCGGGCACTGAAGAACCACACAAATTCGATCCCTGCTGCTGGTAATATGAATAGATATTCTCCAGTAGTTTGCACAATTTATGGTTTGAGTGCCAAGACAAAAAGATTCTGGCCGACCATTTTCCTTGTCTTGTTCTAGAAGGATTCGCGCCAGTAGATATCATATCGTTGATATTTCACGGGTATGTATCAAAGCTGCCAGTGTAGGCTATGTATGTAAAATGTAAATAAAAGATATATATAAGTAGATTCAACTATTTCAACTTGGGAAAACTGTACTAAATTAAAAGGTTGTGGAAATGTGCAGAAATGATATTTACTCGATCTGATAACAAAGTAATGGTACTGAACCTCTTTCGCTGGAAATCCTGCAACATACTAGGATACGTGATATTTATCCTGAAACCTTTCCCCAATCTCTATTCCTACTTCAACTGGGTTGGTCACTCAATCTGGAGTAGCTGTTCCTATTGTAAGAACTTGTTTGTCGTCCTCATCACAAAAATACAATCACATGATATCAATCAGCGTTATGCATTTTTTGTGTAACATTTCCTGCAAATGCCACTACGGTAAACTTCAGGAGATACTTGTAAATGATGCAGTATCAAAACATTTTGCTTGCATAAAATGCTTACTGAAGGAAGAACTGGTGCAACAGAACTGTTTTCTTAAAACAAACAACACAGTGGACAATTATCAACGAAAAGCGTAGATGTCAACGTTGATAAGGGTGGCTACGTACATTGAAATAGAATATGAACTTGGAAACCGGCTGGAGAGCAGTTGAACATGAATCCAGAAAGTGAGCATTTCATACTAACTAAAGATTTTGTAATGCGTAAACTTTGTGCCAAAAATTGTAACTGGTCACTTTTGTTGAAAAGAAAACAAGAAATACTTCCTTACAATATAAACAGATGCGCTAGAATGAGTAATTGCAGCAGGAAGCTGGAAATAGTAAAAGATTCAACATCAGCCATGGCATATCCTAGTAAGCCTTAACGCTGCAAAAAAAAAAAAGGGAAATTGGTCTCGCTAAAAGCTTTACTATAGACCAGAAGCTGAACGAGAAGTACGTATCACCTATCCATAGTCAGTCCTATAAATTGTTAAGTAGTGAACGTGGTGGTAAAGTACAAAAACAACTTGTCTTTAAACTAACTTCTCCTTCAAACTTTCGTATGAGTTTGATAAGAATTTTGCAGAATAGCTCATTAAAGTTTGCCAAACACCCTTATTTATTTGGTACTGCTATTGACTATTGTGTCCTTTCTCCACCTCCATCTTCTTGAGATGTATCGACCAAACTTCTTTTTCTCATCTTCTTCTTCTTCCAGTTTCTCTTTTGGGTTGAGGAGGGAAGAAAAGAACGGCGGTCTTCGGAGCAGAAACTGTCAATATAATGCGACTGCTCTCCTCTTCTTCGCCTCGGATAGGATACCAGAAGCAAATTTTCCAGAAAATATTCTTCTGTTCGGTGTATACTGTACGCTTGTGTAATGTTTGTTCTGACAACATTGACCGAAGCTGCTTTCCTTTTTT
>JAGDQP010039338.1:794-17774 GCA_022664845.1 Lepisma saccharinum | reverse complement strand
TCTTTTGTGACTAGAATTCTTGCGTCATTCTTGTCTTTACCCCAAAGTTTTTTTTATATTGATATCACTTATTTAAAAAAAAGTGCATAGTCTTCATACAAAAGGCCGATTTTGGCCGTATCTCGAAACGTAACTCCTATCAACAAAATAAGCTTCGATTTACCCAAACTTGTTGGAACTCGCAATTGACCTCCGGTACCAACCAATTTACACTAAACCAAAAAGACAGACAGAATAACATAGGCCCTTTTCTATCATTTGTGAAAATTCAGTGATTGGGCTAAAAAGGCCATAACGTTTGAACCCCTTCACCGATTTTGACGTGTGATACACCGTTTGAAAGGTATTGAAGCGAGATTACGATTCTGCAAGCTTCGGCCACCTATATGGTCTGTGGTAAGTGCTACTACTAGAAATGTGAAATTCCATTTTTTTAAACTGTCCTAGAGCGTCTCAGGGAGGTCCTACGGATCCATTTTTTCCTGTGTATTAGTATGGCAAAGGGCTTTCAAATGCAACTTCAGGTATCAAAATCGGGTTTATAGTTTGCTAGATCGGAAATTAGCTGTACCTAGGTATATATGTGAGTGCCTCTAACAGGCACGTTGCTTAGCGTCACTCAAAGAACTACCGTTCTTCGTGATACAGACAACTGTATAAGCGCTTCACACATACATAGAAAAATTGGCAACGTTTTGCCTTTCGTTCCCAACTGGATATACCTGTATATGAAATAAGCTCTCTTACAAGGATAATTCACGATGTACTTTACGTATTCACATCTTTCTTGCGCAGTCTCGTGGTAATATAACATTTACCAAAGCCCGCATGAGCATTATTTAGTCGTTTTCGGGCACTCTGATGGTAATATAACATATACCAATAGCACGCCCAATAATAACCCCCCCCTCCCCAGTTGCTACCTTGCAACTCTTTTCAAAATCAAATATCGATGTTGAAATTTCTAACTTAGCTTCTTCTGATATAAGTGCCTAATGTGTAAAAATATAAACATATATCTGATCTCCCTCAGGACATAAGGATCTCTACTATTCATACCATAGCAAGCACCAGCATTATTCATTCCCAATTTGCACCAAATTTGTGTCTACCTTCAAATATCAAAGTTCACATTTTATTTACTTCAGTTTCTATTAACATAAATTTATAATTTCTAAATTAATTTAATTTTTATATTTTAATCCACCAGAGATATTGGGCCTTCAATATACATAAAATACTAATGATTGGATTTTCAGAAATTCGTATAATATATTAAGGAAGCATATATTAATCTTCAATATACTTTGATGACCGCCGATTACGGGTTTGTTAAAATAAACGGTTTACTGAACCACCTCTGGACATCTGGAAACGAGAAAAAAAAATGTAACTTTGGTTCCAAAAGTTTCGAAACACAATCGAAAGGTGACGATGCACAATATAACAAGAAATATCCTGCAAATATTCTTCACGGTTGTAGGTTTCTGTCCCGATTCCTAACAGTCATTTCTTGGGGTCATAACTTCTTTCTTGAAAGTAGATCCCGCACCCGTCTTAGATCTTAGATCTTACGTCTTCAATCCCGCACCCGTCTTATTCACCCCACCTTTTCTCTTAATTATTAAACGAAAAAAATATATGTACGGTGTCTATTATCAGTCGGATGATAATGTCGTGGGTGAATGGGATGACTTGAGTTCTGTGAAAAAAAATTCTACGCCAGTAAAATGTGTTTCTACAGAAATTAGAGGTCGCTCTGACAGCCACTAAATATTGACGTTTTGTTTCACACTTAAAAGTTGAACTATTTTGTTTACAATTTAAGTGTCACTTGCATTCCTTTCCTTTTACTTCCTCAAATGTAAATTAACAATAAGATGAGATACAGAATTCATGCTGTAGGAAATTCTGTTTACATATTTAAGTTTGGTTAGGACTTACAATTAATTCAGAAAGTGTATTTCATTAAAAAAATATTTAATGACGAAAGAAATTGATTAATGTCAGTTCTTTCATATGTTCACAGAACGATTAGATTTACTACAAAATATATTTCATATTATGAAATTTTATTCTGAATATAACCAATTATAAGTTAATATTTGATGAACATTAACCAAATACAAGTTGTACATTGAAATAACCACGGCAAAAATATACCACGCTCTTCTTCATTAATAAACATATTTGTTTACCTCCAGGAACAAATTTGTAAATATGAAATACAGAAACAAAATTGATGTACTTGCAGCACCAATTTCAATACAATCTGTATTAATACTTTTTTATTTAACAATTTTACTAAATCAAATATTCTAACAATAATTAGCAATGGTAACATTCACAGCGTTTGTAATTAAGAGCTTAAAGCACCACCATGACTACACATAATAAAACAATAAAAAAGTATTCTTATTAACATTTACAATTTTTATGTGCATGTAAAACTTGATTTTCTTTACCGAATTACGGATTATATAGCATGTATTTATGATGATTCCAAAACAAATTTCTTCCCGCATCCTAAAAGTACATTTGTTTGATGTATAAGCCTGCTATTGGTCTTGGTTAACTGTACCTGAAGATTCCCTCTCTTCATATCCGACCGTTATAAACGAGACATAAATGCTGGATTACAATTTCATGAAATATTGACAGTAAATCTTGATCGTTCTGACGGGATATAACTTAACATTAAGTCTATCTACAAAATTAACAGCAAATGTCTTTATGTAACAAGGAATTCCAGTCTCGGGAATAAATAGAACGAGGAGATTGATCGTCTATGGAATGGGCATTCATAAACCCTCTTTGGAATGGGCAGTAAGGATAAAATATACGATATCGTGTAATGATACGTAACTAAACACGAAGTCGTAAAAGAAGATAACACAGAAAACGGATATTCGATCAACCAACAAGGAGGAATTCTACTATCAGATGTTGTGAAAGAAGGAACACAGTACTGGATGACCAAATGGAGAGAATTCATGCGATAAGAGCTTCAGAGCATTGCGAAACGAACACAAGATATGTAGCGTGGTCCTACTTCACTTTGGTCAAATGACTACCACTGCAAAAATCATCACTCAAACTAAAGCTATTTTCTTGTTATGCTACAAAATCAAACATTTAGTTATTTCAAACCTTAAATGAACATTGCTCAAAGGAAAATGATACTGTATTGTTCATAATTTAATTCCTTAATTTAATATTTTTATTTGCCACAGCTTCAAAATCTTCGGCAAACTCTAACCTGAACTAATTTTTGAAACGAAGCTTTTGTTCTAACACTGTACAGATTAAAGATGTATTACTAGAGTTCAAACTGTACTGGATTCTTCTTGTTTTGGCAAAATGTGAAACACATTTCTATTTTGAGAGGAAGGTAATTTGAATTTTCAATTTATTTATAGCATTTAGACAAGTTTGGCTCGGTTTGTCGCAAGAACAACGTAATACCATTTTAGTGAAAATGCTCGAAGGTAATCTTAGGAAACGTCGTAAAAATGTAAGATGATTCGCAATGTATACATGGCTGTAGTCGAGGGTTCTGGTTAGCATTACTCATTCTTGTGTACCTTCTGGTGAAATGTGTATACTTTCTAATTGTTCATTTATTTAATGTGTTAATTATTCCAGTGAGCTTCTTACAGCAAAATACTTTTTAGTTTCAAATGATCTGATTATTTTTTTCGTAGAAGTTAAATTATTTCATCCTTATATTCAACGTAAACATGAGCCAAGCGTTAATGGATAAATGGTCTTCATTTGAAGTTTCAGGAAACTTTGCTCTGTGAAAATTTGAGACTAGAACACTGATAGTACATCACTTATTCCCTCACGACATTTTTATGTTGTTAGAGCGAAAATGTTTCACTTCTGGTCTGCCATTATCACTTGTTCATGCCCATCCGCTTTAGGTATATTGCCAGAAAAGGAAAGCCAAATGAATCATTCAAACACGAAGATGTGAACATCTCGTGGTCGTAGCCTATTGGGAAAGCATTTGCTTTACATATAGGAGGTCTTGGGTTGAATCCTAGCGATTGACTATCCAGACTAAGGTTTTTTCAGGGGGTTTCCTCAGTAACACCAGTAAAATGTCGGGATGGTACCTTCAATTTAGACCCAGGCCGACTCCTTTCCATTCTCCTATCCCAGCCTAAGCCTTAGATGCCTAAAGGTCATACGTAAATAAATAAGAAACGATAAGGTGATCCAGAAGTCAAAGAACGGTTCTGTTAGTGTTTCTCTGTGTAAAGTAGTTGCTGGTTTGTGTGTTTTTTATTCCAACCGGATGTAAAGACTTCTTGATCTCATGCTTCAAACATCGCACGAATTAAGAAACTAATTGACTAGAAATACATTTATCTTAAGCTCCAAAAGCTGCTGGAGATAAAAGAGTTGTAAGAACTTGTAGGTAGTTGATTCGTTGGCCGACAGCAAACCTATGAAATGGTGCGTGGGTTTATCTTTTCTATTCTGTACAGCAGTTACAGCCTCATTGATCTGAAAATTCCTTACAATAGCAGAAGCATTGCTTCGAAGAATTTCAATTCGCCTCATCGCATTAAAAACCTGAATTTATGGACTTTGCAACGTCTGAAGTTTCGATGGCTTAGCGGAAGCGTGCCAACATGGAAAACAAAGACACTCGGGTCAGAGCTTCGAAATCGAGTTATTAGAATGATTAAAATTTCACACACTTCGTTCAGCTACATTCGTCGAACTTCGAGAAGATACCCTGAAAAAGACCAAGACTGCTTCCTTCTGAGTCAGGATGTCCTTGAATTATTGTTTGACTTTCTCAATTACTCTACTCTGCTCAAAGATAAAGAATAAAGAAGATAGCGCATCTGATATTACTTTGAGGAACCATTGCAGTATTCATTAGATGCAACTAAAAAACAAGTCCAGTATGAATGGTAGGCGTGAGGTCCTACTTTCTCACTCTCAGTAATGATCTGATGTATGTACACGTGGCCACTAGTTCACCTGCAATCCGATGCGTTTCGTAACTTAACGTGTTTTTGCTTCTATTTGAAGATAAAAGTTTATCGCACTTTGCTAGTAGACGTATGTGAACATTATAATAAACAACAATGCTACCTGAACATCAATGAAAGACACACTCTTGTGTTATAGTCCATACTACATGCTCGTCATCTAACGATCACCACTAATTTGGGTGTCGGTTTGCACAGTCTTCAAGCATTCCTGCTCCGGTCACAATGTCAGTCATCTCAGAAGCAACTCTTTTATTAGACTCCAAAATAATTTATTAAACCCAAGCGTACTACAATTGCAATTTTAAGATAACCCTTCTAAAATAATTCTATATTATAATTCGTCGCTGGGAAATTGAACTGACGTATATCATTTTCCTTTTAAGATAAGATCAAATTAATTATATGGGCGTTAATAGCACTAAAGTGTACACCCATCTCAATTTCAGGAGAAACCTTTAGATGTACAGAAATGTTTATCAACGATATATAATGTAGCGTCTCAGAAAATATTGGTCATAGTGAGGAAGACGATGTTATTTGCGTGAGTGTCTGACTTCTTCAAATTTCGAAGAATTCATCAAAATATAAGGACAGCATATACTTAATGAAACCACAACGGCCTCTAAACGTAACTAACTGTTCATCTATTGTTAGATTTTCTTTTGGGACCATTACTTTCCTGCACTGTTCAAGAAATAATTGCGAGACATAAGAAACAGGCGCAAGGTTGTCTCTTTCTAGCCTAGCCTGTCGTGTTCTTTTATCGTCGAACCTTAGAAATCTTCTTATGGCTTCAAAACGATTCAGACATTGTAGCTCTAAAAAATAGATTGGAACATTTGTCAAGAAAGAGTTCCCTTACAGAAACATCCGAATCCTTGTTTGCCCTCATATGTAGTAACATTCCGAAAAATGCCACAAGTTCTTCAAATGTTATGTCATCCCAATGTTTCTTTTTCAATTGACACACTCTTTTTGCTTCTAAGTTGGTGCATCTAATAACTTCATCCAGATTAGTGCGCGAAATGAACATATTCCAGGCATCGATGGGAGTATCAGTCAGTTCTTATAACTCTTGAAGGTCCTGGATGAAATCCTGTTATGTTGTGAGTGGGAAGTTTTGACTTGAGGAGGCGCATTGTTTTTCCATATCATACCACTGGAAGCAATATAGTAATTATCATTTGGTAGCGGATTTCCGTCTTGTTTTGAAATCGATGGAATATTTCCACGCATGCCGCCATCTTCATCATCATCACTTTGATACAAAATGTCAGAAGATTCGTCATCTTCATCTTGATTGTTAGGAGGAATATATTCTTCACTTATATTTGATACTTCACTTTCATTTTCGTACACCCACTTAGAAATAACAGAAGAAAAATTCGGACTGGAAGCATACATTCTGTCTTCGGATCTAGATCGTTTAGGATTACTTGTACTAGCGCACTGCATTTTATCTGCAGATTAGGAGATGCTATTAGTACCGAGAAATACACTATTATTGGAAGAGAATTAAAACTCAAATGCACGATTCGCCACCGGTCACTTCAATTAGTAATTGTATGCACATTACAACATATGTGAAAAGTCTGCTCTGTAGGTATTTAGAACTACTCAATTTAAGACAAATAAATATACAAATACAGAAATAAACAGGACTATTATTCGTGGAAAGCAACAATAGGCAACAATGTAGTGTTTCAGAGCAGCCGATATAATTGTTACTTCCTACATAAAAATGAAAATGATACCCTTATAGTTCCCAATAAAGTGTATAGATGTCTCAATGAACTCTTTGCTGCAATAGAGAAATATTATATTCCACGGGTCCGACGGACCCATTGTATGTAAAAGTGTGATATGAATATAAAACACAAATTTAGAAAATAAATAATGAAATAAAAAATAATCTCACTAGCGGTGGATTCATAAAACTTCAACATGAGCATACCTAGCAGCATTGGTGAATATATTAAATATGTAAATATATATTGATAATTACGTTTTGCTCCGGGTCCATTGAAGTTAGATAGCTTAATGATGCATTATTGCATACCCTAACATTATTATAATAGTCGTTTTAAGCCAAAGTCTTGTGATTAGTTCAAAAAATCTTACAAACATAAACTTGGTATGCATATTATACTTGGTCACTTAAGTAACATACTTGTGGTACAGCCATCATCTTGGAAACTGACAGAAAATTCAGCTTAAAGGAAGTTTGTTCAGCATAAAATTATGAATATTTTTTTAATTACCTTTTTTTATTTGACCAGTCCTAAAGCAACAAAATGACGTCAAACGAAAATAACTTTTTTTTTTTTTGCAGAAAACAAAATCTTTAGATCTAACTAACTCTATGGCTTATGAAACTCGCAAGTTCACCACCGCCGTAACAAACGTTCGTCATTGGATTATATCTTGGGCAACAGTTAAGTTGTATATGTGTGTTGAGATCAGTTTAAAATATTATTAATAGCATGGGATTTAGTATAAAGAAAATATTTGTCCACCCAAGTAATATACTAAAAAATTCCAAAAGTCAAACTTGTACTACGTCCGCCATCTTGGAAAATGGTGGCCAAAGTTCATTTTTTGTTTTATTTTCAACTTCCCCGGAAACTAAGCGTCACATGGAAATAAGTGTTAAATAAAGTTTGTTCAACATAAAATTAGTTTTTTTTTCTGTAATTATTTTTTTGCAATTTGACCAATCCCATTTCTTCACACAATGCTCTGTTCAAGTTTCTAAACGCAATATTTTTCAGCTAAGAAAACTGTACATTTGTGTTAAAATATTAAATACCCGCAGGGGATATCATAACTTCAAAAGCAGGATAAATCATAGTGTCCGATATTTTAGCTGTGTGCAAAGAAGTAGAAAAAACTAGTAGGACAGCCAAACTGTGGGCACAATATATGAAAATGGTTATCCTCATCATGGTGTTGAAATGTTTGCAGCTTTGATATATATTTACATATAGCTCGCTTTCCAGATTCGGTCCTTTTGTGGTTGCTGAGTGGCTACTTTCATATAACTTCTTAATAGAACTTTCAGGTCGTGTAATTTCAGTTCGGGGTCGAAACTATGAGTACGTAGCAGGCAGCTTCCACAGATAACCACTGTTCATACCACTTTTTCATACCTTAAAGGTAATGGTGGTTGTGTACGAGATGGTTCGACTTTGTGTCGGCGTCTATATATGTATGCACCGTGTTTTAATAGTAGGCCTATGGTTAGTTGGTGTGGAGTGAGTACACGGATCATAAAGCTGTTAGTGCCTTCTTTTGTTTTTATTCTTAGTCATTTCATGATAGTGTATCCCACCTCTCTCAATTCTGCTTCTGCCTCTTCGTCTGTGATATCTAGGTCAACGCCCCTAATGACAATAGATAATTGTGGTGCTCGTCTAGGAGGTGGTTGCATACGGATGGTTCTAGTTGTTAGAGAAGTAAGTTGAGCATCTTTGCCGAAGATTTCAAAGCTAAACTTGTTTCTGATGGTTGTAGCTAAAGTACTGTCAGGTGACTTGATGATTATTCCGTTACGTGTCAGTATTATCTGGTGAATAGCTTCTCGAGACATATTTCATTAATAGCTGAAGCTTTTTTGGTATTTAGACCCGGGTGTCAAATTTTGTGAGAAGAAAAGAGTGAAGAGGAGCTTTTGAAGCTGCTAGCCGTTCATCGTGATCTGAAGATGTGATGTTAATTTGCTGCTCTGGATCGGAATCTGAAGCGCTGAGTGTATGTGATATTTTACTTGGTGGTGACTTTCCGTTGTCTGAATGACGTGATGGTGGTGTGCGTGATCGTAACAGTTGATTAGTGCTACGCTTGTGCTTAGCTATTGCTTCTTGAGTTGATGATTTTGGCTTAACTATGGATGAAGTTTGTATGACGACATTTGGTTATTGGTGTGCTTCTGACTTCGGTGTTTTTGGCATGTTGATGAGTTGGAAGTGATACGAAAATGATGATGATCACTCTCTGTACAATGACCGCAAAAATATGGATATATGGAACTCACAGGCACCCTTCGACACTAACAAATGTCGTTCGCTTTTCCTATAATGGCTAGACACGTACTGAGCTCTTCTGTATGTCTGCTACACAGAGTCATCGGCAGCACGTTAACCTACCAAAGATAGGCTAGGTTTGAGTCTGTGAAATAACCCTTACATAACTATATATATATTGAAGGATATAAAAAGTATATGCAACCAGTTAAATAACATTTAAAATAAGTTATATTAGTTCTCACAAACTTACTTTTGATAACAGAATCTGTACATACAACTTTACCGTGCTTTTATTTAAAGCTTTAATTTACATGAATGAAAACAAAATAACATGTCTTTCCTTATAAATTCTCAATAAAACTTTGGCGACATCATTTGGGTACCACCTGAAACATCTCAATATTATGCAACCCACAATACATTTAGGAAATTGCTTGTTAAACAATTTATAAACGTTTTAAGGACAAATTAATTTGTTATTAAAGAAATACAATAAAAATAATTATTATTATAATTATATAAAACAATTATACATTCAATACGCAAAACAATGATTAGTTTATAACCACGCAATAAGTGATCCATATCAGAATTTATTAGAATTAAAAAGATAGGAGACTTTACACTCCATCTGAATACAGTAATTGGTATGTTAGTTTTTAACATGGTGCAGGGCATACATAACTTGTATGCAAAAAGTTATCTCTATGTCCAAGAAGCTTTAGAGATAAAAATATATTATAATAAATTAAGTATATGGACAGTTACAATCATCCTGTAATTATCAGCTTTCGATAATATTCAATAACTGTCACAACCCATCGGTATTTTTTTAATAGATTAAGTGAGGGTTTCTTGCAATTTTATATATAATTGTGAGTGAGTGCATTGTTTGTACTAATGTTACCATTTATTATTTCTTCATAGAATCATCGTGTAATCATTTTAGTAACAACTTTTGCGAGCAGTTTATGTTGTTGGCACTAATTTGTTCCTTCATTAAAAAATAATACTAAATTAATTTGAATTTGGATTTTATTTGTGGCCTTTAAGCATCTAAGGCTCAGGCCGGGATAGGGGAGGAGAGGAAAAATGATTCTGAAAAGTGTCGTCCAGGGCCTATGTTGAAGGTGTCATCCCATCATTTGCCTGATGTGATGAGGAAAAACCCTGGAAAAAACTCAGTGAGAATGGTCGACTCCTGAGATCGAACCCAGGACCTTCCGAATGGTACAGCAGCCTTAGTTTTTGTGCCATTTTGTGGCTTCTGGGTCGATGAAAAGAAGTCGATGAATGGCCTTAACAAGAAAGATTTCTAATTTTACGCTGAACAAACTAATTAAAAGCATTTTTTGAAGTGTTGCATAGTGTTTGTGAAAACTGGATATAGGTGAATATCGTCCGTCATTTTCCGAGGTAACTGCCGTAGTACAAGTTTGGGTTTTTGGAACTTTTCTTGTGTTACTTGTGTGGGAGTACTTTCCCATGCTTTTAAAAATTGTTTTCAATTGACCTAAATTTTGGCTTCTGAAAAAAAAAAACAAGTTTTTTCGTTTAATTTCATTATGTGACGTTATGATTGGTCAAATGAGGAAAAAGTAACTACAAAAAAGATTAATAGTTTTATGCTAAACAAATTTTATTTGAAATTTTTTCCGATGTGATGCTTATCTTCCGCAAAAATTTAAAAAAAAATGGGCGCCATTTCCCAAGATGGCGGTCGTAACACAAGTTTGATTTTTGGGGGGACTTTTATTATGTTATTTAGATGATAAAGTACTCTATGAATACCGAGTTCCATGCTTTTAAGAACTTTTATCAAATGAGTACCATATACGGAGATCATTCAAATTCACATAATAGTTTAAATGAACATTCAAATGAACCATTTCAGTCTATGTTGTGCGTATGCGTCAAAATGTCCGCGAGTATGAGTGCTGTTATCTTGGGATATTGTCTATCATTGTTCGAGGCCGTTTCGATCTATTATGTCACATGCACAAAAATAGTGAGATACTGAATACGCAATACATATACCGTCAAGGGATGCTATTAAAGAGGCAACTGTACTACTTTTCTTGCATTTCATAATTGTGGGTACATTTTTTTACTAAATGCCATTATTCTAAGGAGGTTGATAACTCTTATTGTAGATAAATTTGTACCTCTGATAATTTAAACCTGAGTTGAAAAGTGGAATATGTTCTTTAAAAGTAGCAGCAGAAAGTTCACCTAGTTTGAAATGCCAAAATTATACACTACGTCGAGTTGAAAGAGCATTGTTTGTGTAGAACAAGGACAAGGGAAGAATGAGTTAAGAAACAAAATTGTGAACCTCTGAAACGACCTAGAGAAGAATCAAAAGAGAAAAGAAAGTTTGGTCTTAAGGAATTAGCAGAGTGAAAATGAAGTAACCACGGAAAAAAAAATGATAAGCGCATTCTTAACATATAATTTAAAAATATTGAACGATGTATTAAATTTTTTTAAAAGCTTGAAAGAAAAGGTAGAAAAGAGAAATATGGCGGATGAAAATACAGACCATCTTAAGGAAGGGATTTTATACGCTGAAACAAACATAGGAAGCGCATGTTTACTGAGTGGCTATAGTTAATAGAGCGTTGACTTCGCATTTGGAGGGTCCTGGGCTTAAATCCGACGGCCGACTATCCAGACTAAGGGTTTCTCAAGGTTTTCCTCAATCATCAATATAAATTCAGTTCAATTTAGAAAGGGTGAAGAAGTGAAGTTATCGAGAGACAGAACTGTTTGTAGAATTGCGACAATATGAAACCAATGTCGTGTGATTTGATAATGAGATAGAGTACGTTGAGATTGATAGGATCAAGGTATATAATATAGGTAAGATAAGATAAATTGCACCCAAGTATAGGATATGTAAGATGCGATTGATTTGATTCAGGTACAATATATAGGTAATATTACTTGGGACCAGGTAGGTAAACACTGGTAAGATGAGACTGGTAAGACCCAGGTATAACATATGGGAAAGATGTGATTAATGGACCTCTGTATAAGATTTACATAAGATAAGATCCAATAAGATTCAGGTACTGATATATGCCCTCAGGTATAGAAATTAGGTGAAATGAGATTGATTAGACACAGTAAAGGGTATACCTAGATGATGTGAGATTAATAGAATCCTGGTATAGAACAGAGGTAAAATAAGATTTATTGTACCTAAGTATAGAGTGAACATAGGGAATATGAGATTGTAGGACCCAGGTCTAGGATCTGGGAGTGATGAGATTAATTGGATCCTGGTATAGGGTATAGGTGGGATGAGATTACTAGAAACCAGGGATTAGAATATAGCTAAGTGATAAATACTTTGGTAGTACCAAACATAGCCTAAAGTTTTTCCTACAGTTTTTCCTTGGTCAAAAGAAAGAGGCATGGAAATGTGGATGCAGATTGCTGTAATACTGTGTATTTGTATGTTCTATTAGACAGACAGAAAGGCATGGTCCATCAGAGGTAATCAGTTAATCCTTTAGCGTAATTAATTTTGATTTCTATTTTGAACTAAGATTAAGTAATAATAATAATAATAATGAAAACTGCCTTGGATAGAATCTAATGTCAAACGTTTGTTACTGCCGGTTCTGTAAGCCATAGAGTTGCTATTATTATTATTAGTAGTAGTTGTTATAGTAGTACTTGTTGTTGTGGTTGTAGTAGTAGTTGTTGTTGTTGTTGTAGTTGTTGTTGTAGTTGCTGTTGTAGTGGTTGTTGTGGATGTGTAGTAGTAGTAGTCGTTATTGTAGTTGTAATTGTAGTATAGCTCTATTCAGTTCCGAATGCAGGTGGTCAAACCGCGAACTAACATGTAAACAAACACGAGCACAGACAACAGACACGCCAGTCGAATGGTGATTGCAGAGGTGCTAACTGAAGAAGTTTGGTGTGAATACAAGGCCTGAAGCGCTTTGCTATTCTCCTTTTTGTAATATTAAATATTCATTATCATGAACGAACAACTGTAGTGTAGGTTATACCAAGCAACCGTCGCTCAGGTAGTAGAGCGTCTTTTTAGCCATCGGAAGGTCTTGGGAACGATCTCAGCGGCCGCACATTCTGACTTTTCCAGGGTGTCACACCACTTTTCTTCTCTGTCACACCAGGAAAATACCGGAATGGTACCTACAAGCTAGAACCTGACTGACTACCTTCCAACAACATCTCTCCCACTCTATGGCGGTCTGGTTATATTGCTCACGTTACTAAAGGTCAGTATTCTTACTTTGATCGGAATGTACTCTCACTGTCTTATCCTACACATACTCACTCTAGCGTTGGCAGAATAATAACAAAGAAACTTATTGGGATATTAGTCATTATAATCTGTTTACTTATTACTTTAGGCGACTCTGACTGGGATAGAGATAGGGAGGAATTGGAAGGGTAGCGGCCAAGGGCTTATGGTTCTATCCTGGCATTCGCCTGGTGAAACTGAGAGAAAGCTTGGAAAAACTCAGCCAGGATGATCGGCCGCGGGGTTCGAATCCGCGTACCTACCTACGAGTCAACTGATTTGGTGGGTGTATCACTGTTTACATAGTTTTTGTCCCGATGACGTTCTCAGCCTAAGATGTCTAAAATTCATAAATCAATTCAATTCGTGTCCCGATGAAATCCCTAAGGACAATATGTAGCTCTTGTGATGCTTGGGACTCTTTCGTAAAATAGAAGCCATTCCTCAGATGATAGAATAAAGGAATGAAAATCTCAGACTGTTCCGATTTACTCTTTCAATCACTTCCCACCAAACGAATACGAGAATAGCGTCGTAATCAAGGCAAAATCTCCCTCCTTGCCTACTGAGCATAGCGGGAATAATATATTTATTTAATGCTCTGGGAAAGTACGTTGCTGATTTTCGGAGCTATATTATTTCGGGGAATTGCACAGCCATAATTTTAAAAAGAATTTATTGATTTGTTATTAACTTACTAAACGAGCTTCTAAGGACTGAAAGTAGATTTTTGGTAAAGTAGGTTCCGACACACTCCGTTCAATGGACTCAAACAGGAATTAAACCCGTGACGACGCACATACAAAGTGAGCGTGCTAACCTCTCGGCCATTCTGAGTTCTCATTGTCTTTCTGTTAAGGAGATTACACCACTTCAGAAGTGAATATTACTTCCTCATCCTGTAAATTTTTATGTATTATTCTTTGTTCAATTGAATGGATTTAATGTATGGCATTCAGGCATCTAAGACTCAGGCTGGAGCAGGGGAGGGGAAATAATACAGGAAAATATCAGTCAGGGCCTAAGATGAAGGTGCCATCCCGGCATTTGTCTGGTGTAATTGAGAAAAAACCCTGGACGGATCTCAGTCAGCATGGTCGACCGCTGGGATTGAACTTACGGCCTCCCAAATGCTAAGCCAATGCTCTACCACTGAGCTACGACAGCTCTTTTGTGATTACACTTTTTGTTTTCTCTCTTCAATTGACGTGAACGGGATTCGAACTCGTCATATTTCGATTACTAGTACTGCATGCTAACCTCTGGAAACATCGTGTAATTACCTTTAAAGAACGAGAATGGACAATGTGCGACACAGTATGTTACATTAGATATAGACTTCTCACTACCCTTCAAAGACCAATGTGTGACGTACGTTGCGTCATGCATCTTCCATTAAAATACGAAAAATAGTCTCTTGCGCATTCCTTTCTTTAATAGAATATCTCGTCCTACCCTTACACTTTGCTTCATAAAGGCCTTATAAGTGTTCGAATCGTATTCTGCATTGGAAACGCTGCTTGCGACAACGAGTTGTTCCTGTAAACACGAAGGTTTTGGTGATACTAACGCCATCACAACAAATGCATTCCCAGCTGCAACTAGACTTTAGTTGTTGTTGATGTAGTAGTAGAAGTAGTTGTTGTTGTGGAAGTAGTTTATCACTTTCCATACGAAGTCTCTTTCGTATATACATATATGCCTGTGAGAATATTACATTTTGCGTTTAATATTTAATGTGTATGTATAAAAAATATTATCATCTTTATCAGTGGGCACACCTGTGTGCGAGGAGAGGCAAGGCTACAACTCTTTCAGGAAATTTCGAAACTGTTTGCTGCTAAAAACCTCCATCAAAATGGATGAATTCTTCCTGTATACTTAGTGGCACGCAATAAACATTTTGATAAAACGTTGAGTCTAACAGTTGGGGGTACTTGTTATTGGATACAGGAAGGAAGCAAATCAAGTGTGTGTGTGTGAGATAGAGGGGGTAGGAAGGGAGGGAGAGAGAGAGAGAGAGAAGGAGAAGACTATTTGTACCTTAAGAAATGTTAGTGTCAACTGTTTTTTTTTAGCTGTTGTTCTACCTTTTGTCTTCCTCGTCATGTCACCGTGACACTATTAATATTCCACCCGTTATCACTTTACATAGGGTTGGCCTGTAGCTATCTACCCATCTACAGTGTCGAACCGATATTCACTTAGCTTCATCGCCCTTGCACGCAATTCCTTCCTTGTCAATAGCCGCGCATGCTAAACAGCTACTTCCCGAACCTCCGTGTTATTATGTTGAGACTCTCTCCCTTATAACCCCCTTTTAATATCAGCAAAAACTTGCTGTGGAAGCATGAACTGGCCAATAGCATGCTTTTGCGTGTACAAGGGCTGGAAAATATGCCGTCAACAAGTCTTGGTATAATCGCGATGTAGAGTTGTTATTGGAAACACGTTTTCTATTATGCAAACTGAGAAGGAAGAACAAGATAGCGGCCTAGAAGGTAAAACAGAAAACTTTCTTTCCAATATACTCCCTACACCCCCACCTCGGGCAACCCACTCCTAGTCTCTTGTCTGCGACGTTAGTACTTTTCCTTGTGTGACTATAAGATAAAGATAATGAGAAAACATGGTACTTTCCTATAACGCAGCATTATTAATGGAAATCATTTAGTTTCTTCTATGACATATTGTTACAAGAAAAATAGCTATTTATGTAAATGCAGTCTAAGGTTGATAATTCCATGTTCTTACATGAAGAATATTATTTTTCTTTCCAGGAAAGGAAAAAAATGTAGCATGCGATAAAGAAATCATTTTAATCAATTCTGTTTTTTAGATCTTGCATTAACAAGCTTCTTACCCGATGAATTATGTTTCAAACATGAAAATTCCAGCGATGCAATTCCGCGGTAGAATGCTCGTTACATAAACGGTAATACGACCCCGCATCCGGCCATCCTTCCAACTTCGCAAGAAAAACTAATAATGTAAATTCCAAGTTCATTCCTTAAACAAAAATGTCAATAAAATGTTCTACAGTCCTGAAAAGAAATAGGATGTCTATCTATAGTCGGTAGAGAATGACTTGGCACAAAATGTCAGAATTCCAAAACGTATCAGAAGGGCTCAGTCATGTTTTTATGAACACATGCCAACATTATAAGAAACTGATAATCCGTCACGAATGAATGTCTTTGGATAATTTTGGATTAGAATTAGATACTTATTATGTAAATGCTTCTTATGCAGTCGATAGTAAACTAAACATCATTGATAAACTTAACATTTTCATTTAAAGGGCTAAGATTTCCTTAAACCTCATTTAAGAAGACTATAATATTGAAAGTTTAACGAATTTTAGGTGGGTTTCTTGGTTGTTTCTGCCTAAACTTTCAAGTCATGATTGTTTTGTAATTCCATGTTTGCAATACGATAAAAGTTTAACAGGTATTTAGGTTAAATTTAGTCATTAACGGGAAATAAAGGGGGAAAAAGAGCAAATGCCGGAGATAATTAAGAGAAAGCTGAATTTTGGCCAGTTGTTAGATCATTACTGGAGGTGCACTTTCTCAAAAGTCCCCGCCCCTCCCCCTTGTGCTTCCCACAATCCCCCCGAACTACAAATTTACAGACTTTCAGAAATTGTATTATATCTCCG
>JAGDQP010039336.1:921-17775 GCA_022664845.1 Lepisma saccharinum | reverse complement strand
TAAAATGTACATACATTCTACATATTTGTAAACAACTAAAAATATGGCACCTATTACGTGGTAGAGGTAAAATGATCTTTGATTCTGGGCATAGTTAAGCCAATATCATCCATATGTTATAAAGTACTTGACAAGAATTATTAGGAATTTCGTTTTCTTTTAGCAAGGGAAAAAGTAAAAAATAACAAGCCTACCAAAGAAAAAGAGTTTTTGTTAAACTTCGTCTGGAAGTTATCTGTTGCTGTCTTTTGTCACTTGCCAACATTACCTGTGTAGGTTCTGCTTTTTCAAAACTCTTTAACAGGTTTCTAGCTTGCTTAGGCAAATATGGTTGGTCTTCTTTTGTTTATTACTTTTCTTTCAGCTTCATTTTTTTTATCTTAATTGTATGTTTTTCTTTTACCACTGGATCCAAGATTTCTTGTTCCATTCATTTTTCTTTAAATTCTTCAATTAATTTGTTCTCTTTATTATTTTTTTCTTATTTTCATTACATCTTTATCATTTACTTACTATCTATATGCTATCACAGCAAGAAAAATCAATTCTTTAGTAATATCAGTTGAATTGTGATTTATGCCCTAATCTAGAACGTAGTTTCTAAGGAGAGGATCAACTATTAGCGTGGAATCCGAAGCATAGTCGTATTGAGTCTGAGGAAGAGTGCAGCTGTACAGTCAAATATGATGCAACTCGCCACAAACCTTCATCCCCCACACCTCAGTTCGATCTTTCCTCTACGGTGCTTCTCATAATTACATATTTCCCTCTACTTTCTCATTACATGGGAAGCTAATGTAGTCACTATCACACACAAGTGTACAGTTGCAAGAATAATACAGTGGTACTGAGTTTACTTGGAAAATTTGAATGTATCCTTTTTATGGGCTTGGTACAAGATTTTTATTAATTATTGAAAAGCAACCTCCTCTAAGACACAAAATTTGCATTTTCAAATATGGCGTTACTGATTTTCAATGTATTGAAAGCTGATGGCTTGCATATCCTAACTAAAAGGGAATACCCTTAAAGTTACCGTATTGAAATTTGATGAAACTTTCACAGTTGACAGTCGTCGACGTATACAAAACGACAGTCTTCGCTAGTTTCTACATGGTTAGAAAATTAAGCGATTTCCCTAGTAAAGGGAATATATTAACATCCTTGTAAAATTTAGTTGAGTTATGCAGAACAAAATTGGACATAAGAGTAACATGTTATGTGAGATAGCCATCTTTTGGTGTCAACTGTGCAGCCAGCAACTTGGTGTTCGCCATTTTGAACTCAACTCTAACGATTAAAATAGGAACGAATTCAAGTAATATACGAAGTTAAGTTAAACTTTTATGAGGAATGTACTTCGTACTTGTTTTCAACTTAATTTTAATCTGAAAATTTATGATTTACTTTAATCTTAAGGTAAATTTAACTAATTTCTCTTTTTCATGCGTGAGAAAACAACAGTCGAATGCTCTAACAAGTGGAGATTCTGAGGAATGAATCCAGATCATTCAGTATTTGGGGAAGACACGTTCACATGACACTGCGAATGATTTTAACCAACGAAATCTCCATATAGACCCCGTGTCATATGTGGAAGTTGCATAATAGCCTCAAGAAACGGGATCTGTTGTCGATAGGCCAGAATTTAGACACCCCAACTGTCACCGATGAAGAAACAGAAACAACAGTTCTGGCATCATTTGCTAAGTCGACCACCCCTAGCATTCGTCAATTGACAAGAGATTGTGGTGTTAATAAACGATCAATCGTTCTGATCTTTCATTACCAGAAGTGGCACTCCTAGAAACTACAGTTTTCCTGCATCTCAAAGCGAATTTGATCCCGATCAGTAAGGGAGTGCTACGTCTATGAAGGGTGTCTCTGAAAATTAATAGTTTACACTTCCTTCAGATAAAAATTTCCTCACAGTAATGAATCCAATTATTTATCTGAATGGTGAAGTAAATGGACAGACGTACTGCCCATCTAATAACGCACATTGGATAGTTTTAAGCAGATACATTGGTAGGTGCAGTTAAGTTTATGGTGTGATGCAGTTTATTGGATATGCGTGTTCATGGTCTGTTTTTCTCTTTCAGAACATTAGCAGCTGCGTGACACTTGAAATTGTTACGTGAACAGGTTTCCCATAATTTCTAACAGAGGATAGTACATTTTAAGTTTCTAGAATACGATGGAGCACTATAGAAATTGTTACACAGTTTCTAGATGCTCATTTTCCAGGTACATGGATTGGTAGACAGACGGTGGGTGATCTGTTTGAAGACCACCACAATCTTCAAATTTAACACTACTGGATTTTTATCTTTGATAAACTTAAAGGCAAAGGGACACGCCGCGAAGGTCCATGATACTGAATACGTAAGGAATCATTTAGGGTGTTATACCCGATGCGTTAAGAAATATTCAGCGTTCGTAAAAGTTCGCTACGATTCTGCGTACAGGAACGTGAACAACATATTGAGTACATTTTTAGATTGTCAAATTCGTTAAGAACTTTTGGCAGGGTAAAATTTGGTCGGAAACAAGTACATTACGTTTCTTGTAAAACTTTAGCTTAATTTCGTCGTGTATCGCATGACACCATTAAAAAATTTGAGTTGAATTCAAGATGACAATCACGAAGATGAGACTACCCGGTTGACACACACACACAGATGGTATCCCTTAGCTATAATATGTTTCTGTTAATTGCAATTTTGTCCTGCACAAGTTAACTCAATTTTATAAAGATGTTAAATCAAATTTAAACTTACCTTCACTGGGAAAATTGCATAATTTTCCAATTCTGTTGTTCTTTCTATGATTGCGAAACTTATGACTTCACCATATTTCGCTATTTGAAAATTGTCAATTATGAAAGTCTCTCCAAAATCAAAAGCAGGGAACTACAAGAAATTTCCTTGTCTTCTGAAGTTTATTTGCACAAAATGTATGATTCATTCTTCTAAAACGTGACCGTAAACATGAGAAGACGCTTTCACTTAAACACCAACAATCATAAAATTCATTTTAAGATCGTGATATTAATGTGTAGTTACTGAAGACAAACTGCCTTTCTGAACATGTTTTTCAAGAGAAAGGTTTCTCCAAATGTTTCAAAAGGCCTTTTATCAACATTTTTCTTAGTTTAACGTTGTACATTTGGAAAGGACCAGATAGAAACAAACTTAATCCATCATGATAGTTAAATATCAAATAGATTATAAACAGAAATGATGCATCAAATAGATTTTTTCTTAATTTTGATAAGTACTTTCTGCTGACTTTTTAGAGGGTGCAATTTGCATTGCTGCATGTGTAGTGGAAGGATTTCACTATCAAATGCCAGGCAAGAAGTTAAATAAAGTAGGCTCATGGCTAATTTAAGGCACAAATACCAACATATTCCACTGATTAGAAAGAAAAGTTATAATATTGATTTCTGTTAGTTTATCCAACTGATTTTCTATACATCTGCATCTAAAGAGTTTATAATATAACTTTAATGGAATGTATATATAAGATGCAAAGAAACCTCAAGAGAAGTTCGAAATTTATGCATCAGTTTCTGTCTACTCTAGAAACAAAATGGCCGTTATTTTAATTATTATTTAATAAAAAATGCCTCTCCTTTTATAACTTCATAGCAATGCTTTACAAACTTACATCATTTATGAATTAGATAGTTTATATGCAAAGACACTTTTTCAGGTATCCGCCATTTTGAATCACGATGGCAAACCAAATGATTCAACTTCTTATTTTACAGACTAATTCTTATCAAATTCGTATATGCTGAGGTCTAAACAGAAAACGTGTTTTGAGTAACTAAACGAAACAAAATGGTGAACATTTCTGTCTACCTTAGGAAAAGAACATTTTTAATAAAACCGAAAACAAGCTGAAGAAATTATAAAAAAGCATATATTAGTCTACATGCAAAGGCGTCAATCATCTAGGACCACGACAGATCAAAATATGAACTTACTATTTACAGAGAAAATTTATTAAAATTTGCAAAGGTAGGGGTATTTGATTTAAACGAAAAAGTTGTTTTGATTTAGTTCCTCACTCGAGAAAAAAATACAGCCGTTTTATGAGCTGTTTCACAGACTTTCTTTATAATTAGAACATTTTTAACGAACTGAGACTAACTTACAGAGCTTATAAAAAGAATAGAGATTATAAAAAACTGATCCCACTATTTGCAATTTCCACTCGAACTAGTGGAGCAAAATGTACAAACTCAACTTCCATTGTTCAATTTGATCAAATTAGCAGGAATTGTAGATGCTTTTCTCTAAACACAAAATTATGTTTCACTTTCAAGTTCTATTTCTGGTTTGAGATCAAAATTGAAGGCATTTATATATATTATATATATAATTAACCTAACTATATAAATTTTGCGTCTTAAAAATAATATAGATGTCAAGTTTAAAAGCCTTTTCATGTTTATATTCTTAATTCTCAACAATATACGTGCACCTGAAAGAAATATGGAACAGTTGTTTTAGTGCTTTCTAAATCTTACTTCCCTCTGCTCAAACTTGAGGGAAACAACAAATAAAACTTATAAGTAACAGAAATTCTTGTGGACTTACATATCAGTGTGTTTAAGACATACTTTTGCCAACGAAATTTGTGTTTTGTTGGAGAAAGCAGAGTACATATCGTTCGTTGAGCAGTAAGAGCTGAACCCCAGTAATTTGTGCAAATATTTAACACAGAATTTGCCAAAATATATTCGATATTAGTCATGAAGATTTTGTTTTCTTTTCTCCTATAGTACAAGCATTTTTCAGAGCACATTTATCTCAAGAATTTGTATTGTTCATGCACTTTCCAGAAAGTGGTGTAGGATTTGAATTTTTATGGCCTTTAGGCAACTTTGGCTCAGTCAGAACAGTGATGGGTAACGGATATTAGAAGAAGGTTGATCAGTATCTTGTTTGAAGGTCCCATCGTGGCATTTGCCTGGTGTGACAAAAAACTGAGAAACCTGAATCAGGATAGACATAAGTCGCCACTGGGATCATTTCCAGGACCTTCTGATTGCTGAACCAACGCTTTATAATATAGTGTCTATAAGGCCTGTGCCATAGATGCCTAAAGTTATACGTTAATTTAAATTCAAATTCAAATCATGTGTATAAAATGCATAACGATATGAAACGATTTTAAGTTTTTAATAAATAAGTTCTAGATTTCTAAGTTTTATTTTATTAATTTTGACACATTAATTTAACATCAATATCAATTTCAATCTTCTTAAATTCAAATATGTTAATAATAACAAATATAATAAAAAGCAAGTAAAAGTAAATATAAATAAATAGTCTCGTGGTTTTGGAAGTTAAGTGACAAAGGCATTCTTGATACTAGGCAAACTTTTATTGTAGAATCAGAGAAAGCAATGGTTACTGGTTTGTGTCTTCAACTCAAACATTGTCTGAAAGCAAACCATTGATCTGTACAGAGAATCAACTAAAATGAAACTGAAAAAGCAAAATAACAAAATAGTTGTCACTAGGGGTCCGTATTGCTTGCCAAGTTATTACCCCTGGTATTGCTGCAACTTCATGCCTGATAACGTGTTTGAGCTTATCGTTTTTTACGATTTCTGTTTGAAGACTCCAGCATTCAGGAGCCCCCAGAGTAAGAATTAACCCACAATTCAGTCTGATGAGCGTGCCGACCGGAAGATATCATCACGTAGTTTATGAGGCGACTTGGAGAAAGCATTCGCAGGACTACCATGAATTCTCTCATTTGTGAACGGCGATACTATTTCGTTGAAACCACAAGGGCGAACTTACAAGAACCAGAACAGTACACGACGGCGTTTGTTTGAAGAAACAAAATAGTTGTTCTCTGTGATTGTACTATAAAATTTCCATAGTATCTATAATGCCGATAAGAGGAGATAAAATGAATTGAATGAGCGGTAAGAACCCTATGGATTACGCTCATCCTAATATCTATGATGTCTTTGTCATCTAATTTTCAAAACTGGACCCGTACACCTATATTACAAGGTCTGCGAAGACAAAATAAGTTCTTCAGAGTGAAGAAGTGTCGAATTATTTCGATAGTAAGATGTGACGTTAAAGCTTTCGTGTTCCTCTAGTACGAATGCTTTTTAGAATAACATTTTTCACTACAGAAAACATAAGAGCTTGCGCACCAGAGTTCATCTTTTGAGTATTCTTAAGTATTTCTAGTCCGCATTTTGAACGTGCTATGAGATAAGAAATAATAAAATTCTGGAAAAGAGGTAATGTATTATTGAAGTCTGTGTCTTATTTTTCCTGTTTAAAATAGTCTTGTGTATTAGTACAAAGAATCTTATTCTAGGGAAGAATCTGTATGAGCATTTGTATGCAAACTGCATTTAATCTCTTTTTATAAAATATAGTTTGTGTGTTCCTTCATACAAATTTGAACTGAAAGTTAGGAAGGAACATTTTTGCTGAATACTGGAAACGTAGGTTAAAGTATTATGCAATTCATTGCATAATTGTTAAAAGATACAATTTTATTCATTAGATTTGTGGAAATATATTTTAAAGACTATAAAATAGTATTTTATCTATTTGAAAACCTAAGTCTAAATTTAAGTACTGTAAAAAAGACATAATAATTCTAATTCTACCACATGATATATCATTATCTTCTATTATTAAATAATTTATTTTATGTAACAGAAATAATTTACCTCACAGATATTAACTGATTTTAAAAAGAAAAATTCAAATACATACCATTTATCATGTCTGTCACTATCAATTGGACTTCAGACGGTGCCACTTCATTTACTACAATCTCAGTGGGTAAATTTATCTCTTTGTTCGTAAGATATTCTTTAAAATCAAAATAATCCCTTTCAAACTCCATGACAGAATCCAAGAAGTCCTTCTCTGTATCATTAACTTCTCCCATATCAATCTCTGGTTGTGGGCTCGACGGAAGATCCAGTTCCGATATTAACATAGTTTCCGATTCAGTAAGGTTGATGCCTTTTGATTGATTTGTCTCTGTTATACTAAAACGTTCACGTAAAAAGTTTCTAAGCTCTAAGATCCCTACATAAGGTAATGGTTCTTGACTTGTTTTAAGTCCTTTACCCAAATAGCTTCCAGAAGGGCTTCGGAAAGGTGGTGACATTTCTGAAACTGGTCTCAATTCCTTGTAAACTCTCCGATGGCGAGCGTAGAAGAGATTTTCAATTGCAGTTTCAGGAGTACAGGCTGAAAGAGTATAATAATTACTGTAGCACCATGGATTAAATGAACACAGTTAAAACATTTTGAGAAAAGTTTAAAGAAACTGTTTGAAGAAACTAGTACAAACATAATATTGAAGCTTTTTGAATTGAATTGATTTTAAGCCCTTTAGGTATCTGAGGCTCAGGCCGATAAAAGTTTGTAATATAGACTTTGATTTAATTAGATTTTACCTTCTAAAATAATAGTTACATTCACCTGCACACGAATTATTCATAAACAGAAGAATTTTCAAGTTCTTTAAAGAACTTTGCTCATATTAAATGGGAAGATGTCTTTTAACAGCATGAAATTTACGACTCGTTGTCTTACAATAAAAAGTCTTTCTAACAAAATTCTTCTGTTATTACACATTAGAGAGCTAATTTAGTGAATGTTTTATATTACTTAGTTACGAAGTTGACGAAAAGTACTGACTTTTAACTTAATATGCTAAACTGTATACTTAAGTAGTGTTAGATTTATATCGAATTAAGTAGAGCCCTATTTTGTATGAATTGACAGAGCGTTTTGCTTGGGAAAGAATTTTTCTCTTAAACATATTTAATAGTTTTAGATACAATGTAAAAATATATTGTTCTCTCCCAGATTTTCCTATAACATTACAATAAAACTATATTCTGATAGGCTCATATAACTTCACACATTATTGAAGAAACCTGTTTTGGCACGATGTTATCAAAACTGTTTTAATATTCTAAGAAGGGACTGGTCGTTCCGTTCTTTACAATAAATGTTCTACGTACGAGAGAAAACAACTAATTATCTCAATACGAATTGCGTATTCCAAGTTAAAAAGACTAAATGAAACAGTAATTCGTAAAGAATACGGAACAACAAGCTCAGAAAATACACAGATACACTCTAAAACAGTAGCTAGCGGATTATTTATTGAAATACAGGAAACATTAACATAGAACGTTAAGGACACAAATGATACACTTGAGACGATCAGCATTAGCAGGACCTATCTCAGTAAGGGGGCACACATTAAGATAAATAAATATATACAAGAATTTTGACCCGTGGAATGTCAAGAGGTGGTAACACTACTTCTTGATGCGAGTCGCAAAGGCTGGCCGCTAGATCGCGCATGGACTCTGATTAACGCAGAGTGAATTAATATCCTGTCGAAAGTATTTTTGTAGTTGTGAAATTTAAAGGTGAGAGTTTGTTGTAGATTATTATCTACAAAGTGGCTTTACGGTTTTCACTGCGTTGTGATAAGGAAATGATGAGCTGTCAGTGTCCCAATAGCGTACAATGGTAAAATTTAGAAGGTGCTGACATGGGAAGCACATGGTGAATTGACGGAAGAATGTTCTAGTATCTAGCTACTACACGATTTCAAGTGTGAGGGTGACAGAATAATAGCGGTAAGTATTGAAAATTTTTAAGTTACAAACATCTGTTCAAGTAGCCACAACAATAAGTGCTGCATATGCCTTGTATTCGGGACAAACACTAGTACGAGGCGATTCTGATGGTGCCGGTTGCATTTGGGCAGAACAGAGGACGACCAGGAATACAGGTGGCACAAGATCGCGTAATACAGTTTGGAAAACAGTATATATAGGCATTGAAATCTTCACTTGCATATGTAAATATTAGTCATTTGTTGAAAGTGTATAATAAGAGGAAGTGTGATAGCCATACAACAGATACCGTGGTAGTGAATCGGAGCTGCGTGAGGAATAGGCGATGGCCGGTGGAACTGTGACGATCAGGAGGAATCGTTCATTACAAGAGCGTTAGGGGCACGTCACAGAAGCCCGGATCGCTTTAAAGTCCCCTTCTGGATGAACATTCTAACATATAATCTATCATCATTGCACTTTTGGAGCTAGGTGATGGCCGGTCGAACTGTAAGTACAGTAAGAATCGTTCTATGAAAAGTTCATAGGGACGCGTTACAGAGGTCAAGACCCCATCTGGATTGCCGACATCCCTTGTAGCAGACATTCTACAATCATCGTGTTCTTGGAGGTAGGTGATGGCCAATGGAACTGTGACGTATTGGAGGAACCGATCACTATAAGAATTATAAGGACGCGTCACAGAGGCCCGGACACCTATTAAGTCCCCTTTCAAGTGAAGGGAGTATCTTAACAAACCATATCCTTGTGGTGATTTTCAAGTAAGTACTTTCCTTTGTTGACATTAGCCCATAAGTGATTTATTTTGAGAAGAGTGAACGAACCAAAGGAATCGTTCATTGAAACAGTGATCTAGGAGCTACTTGACAAGGACAAATTGGCCCATCGTTCTCGGTGCATGTACTGTGGTAAACCGGGTTTATGAATTTAGATTTTTCGACCTGCCTGGTAGGAAGCTAACCTAACAGAACGAAATTCTGAAACTGTAAGAAGGTACCGGTCATTGTGTAGTAATGCATGACTTAAGTTCCGACAAAGGTAGTTATCACTTTTGTTCCGCACGAAAGAGAGCAGGTCTGGGAATATTGAAGTGAGAAAGACGAAACTGTACTAGTTTAGTTGATACATGATAGTATGTAAAAAAAAAAAAAAAAAAAAAAATGAATAATCGAGAAACCAATGCGTATCATTTGTATGGAAATGGAAATATTTGTGTCTAAGTAACGTTCAGAAGAACTGGGTATATTATTCAGAACTATGATATATTGTTTTGCTGAGTAAATAATTTGGGAAAAGTAATTTAACTTTGAACACATCTTCTGTCTTTGGATGTACAAATAAGACGAGCTTCCGTTTAAATATATGGTGTGATAATTGTTGCTTATGTATGTACCCAGTGTAAGTCTCTTGACATGTGTTTAGTATAGAACCATGAACGCATGTTTTGCTTTCATTTATTAGTGGTGCAATAAACGTTCAAAAAAATATTACATTAAATACAAAGGCCCTGCATTGGAGGTGATTTGTCGAAAGAATAGTTGCAGTTAGTTATATAAGTTAACTTGTATAGAAACATTACCAGGGAGCTGGGAATGAGTATGTTTATTCATTCTGTGATTTCTTTGTTGGGATAGTTTGGCGAGATGTCATATGTTATGGAGTGACGAGGTCGTCTTGTTGTGACTTGCTAAGCTATAGAAAGTCGTTCTAAAACGGTCGACCTGAGTTCCAGGAAAGCGATGTCACATTCCATCATTGAGTTGAAGGCTCGTCCAGGGCAGAGATTTGTGTCTGTAGTAGTCCAGGTCGTAGAGGTGACTTCTTTTCGTTGAGTGGTTCGTTAAAAAAAAAAGTAATTCGTCGTCGAGGTTGGTTTCATTAATTAATCCCAGCTCTCTCGGTAAGAGTTTGAATAACAACATGCAACGTAATAGTTGGTAAGGTCCAAGAGAGCATTGAACAGACAATGATCTAATTAATTATGTATAAAGGTTAAAGTCGTAATGATTGTAACGTATGTAATATTTATTCTCCCTCTTATCTTATAAAAAACGATTATTTATGAGAAGAATAAATTTTGAGTGTATTTATCTTGATGTGGTAGTGAACAAAGAAATTGTTTTGAGTTGTTTATAGACATCTGCGGCTTTAGAGTAAAATGAATAACCTTTATTTTTGTATTACGTTATTGCTGTAATAATAGTTTCAGTTAGATTATTGGAGTATTTTATTACTGCCTTGTATTTCCAGTTGCTCTTTACGGGATCTAGTATAACTGACCCATTTAGTTGAGCAAAGAGAAGAATTCTGTATTTAGTATCTCGTTATTCTTCCTGAGTTCCTGTCGATTTGGCCAAAATTGCAATATTTCGGCTCATCCAATGGACTTCGTCGGGTAAAGTAAAAGATAAAAGTTTCAGAAAACTGCATAGCGAGAATTACTTGGTACTTTCATTACGTACCTTCGTGAAGTCGAGTAAAAAAGGGGTCCGAGGTTTGTGTTTGCTCTAATTACTGATTATTGCGGATAATCAGGGTTGCCAGGTCATTACTGTCTGGGAATCCCTTACACTTGTCACTACCACGTGGAATAGAAGGAAGCATGTCCGTTAGTGATTATTTGGTTTGTTGGAAACTCAGGGGCTTATTCTGTTCCTGACGCCTGAATTGGAGACCGTTCCCGGCTCAAGTCGATGGATTTTCGCGAACTATACTAGGTGTACGGGAGTGTTGGCAACACTCCAGCTGAGGAAACCTTCAATGAAGAAAGCCACTGTTTTTGTACGTCAAGAAAGGTAGAATCTGTCGTGCATTGTGTACGGTCTTGCGAACGGACTCTCGGCTTCTCCCACTATTTCTGGACGACAGTGGGCGAAGGAATAGAAAATCCTGTCATACACTTCCCGTAATGATTTTTAATAATTAAAACGGAATTTAAAGGGAAATCTGGTTTAACTGCGCTATTTCCTTTTGCAAGGAATCAAAATTTGTGACACAGTTTCATGATAATTTAGGAAAAATGTTACAATTTACTTAATATATCTTTAAGGGAAAAGATCGCAAATGAATCACATGCAGCTCTTATCTTTTACTGAAATTCTGTTTTAAGGACTGCCTTTATTTAAGAAAATCTTACATGTGAATTGGATATTTTTTATTTACTTTTTTTTTTTTTTTACATTTTAAAATTTATATTCAATGCGGGATGTGTAAAACAGTTCTCACAGCTGGTGACGCTAACTGAATCAAAACGACTTACCACATCACAAAACACACTATGATGAAGAGCTGTTAGCCTGACTTACTAGAAACACATACTAAAAATGTTTTATATTGATATGTTAGTATTTTACGAGTTATAAATATTGGTGGTCCACAGTTTTATGTAATGATTTTAGCATTTGAAATTTACACCAAAAAGGCAATCAAAGTGAAATTTATATTTTCCTTGTATCTACGTATTGAAATTAAAATATGCTTTAGAAAAATGTACAGCTGTACAAAGAATGTACTTGAGTAGTTTTTCATTAAGCTTAGAGAAAATTCATATGCTTGTCTACAGCACAAAGTCAATTTAATCAATATAAAATACTTTCGTGAAGAATCCTCTGTAAGATGCACTAATAAATCACAAACATTTCAAAACTTGTGATTTGCTAGGTCTACACGGTTTATGTCATTTTTTGTAAAGATGTTGCGTCATTTGTGACGGTGTCTCGCTAACTTTGGTTTCTTCTAGTTTCAAAACAACACATTTTCCGAAATATCCTAAAATGGATATTTTTCTTGTTTTGAAGAGAATAATCACCCCCGCAAAGTTGTTGCATTATTTCTGGGCCATATTGTATATATCTATTCAAAAAGAGAAAGGAATACTAAAATAATATTTATGTAACATTGTACTCAGCCAAACACATTACCCTGTAGATGTTTCGATCCGTCTGGTATTGTTTTCAGTGGAAGAGCACAGAAACAATTACATTTTAGAACATAGCTGGTAGAATAAAGAATCCAAGATAGTAGATAGCCGCATAAGAAAATCGATGAACGATTTGAGGATGTATACTCAAAAATAGGTAGAGTATTCGTGTTGACAAAACAACCCCACGTACTATATCTATCAGCACTTTAGACCTTAGATTTCAAAGTAGGCTCTCAAACTTCAACACTATATGGTAGTCAATCTACATTACCTGCCGTACCAGGTATGTGGTGGAAACAGACGCACTCTTAAACTTCATAATTAATAATTATCTCATTTTTATGTCAACAACAAATCTGGTGCATGTTTCCTCTTACACACAACTACACAACACTGATTTCAAGATTGGCTTTCGTGTTACTGTGATCCACATCCTACCCCAAGGTCAAACTTATCCGTTTTTTCCGTGTCCGGTGTTGAAATTTCATTTATTGCTTAAGAGCCAAAATGATAGCTGGTAAATTCCTGCAGTAATTTTTGAGAATTTATAGGAGTAATATCTTATCCCCCATTCCATCCATTAGCGCATTTTATACTTCAGAACATATTGTTCCTATGCTACACACATTTTCATTCGACGTCTATTATTCTCTCTATTTTCCATCTCAGGTATCTTACCAGATCTACATAAAAATGCGATACGCACGCGCAGTGAACGGAGCATGGGGAATGTGGAGATAGCGCTCCACATATTCTCGACGTACGGTACAAAGTGAGGTAGGGTGATCGGTCCCACGCTCGACTGCCTTTACCTTCTCAGGGTGCCCAGGAGTACCAAGAACACTGGTACTTAATTTGATGGGAGGCTGAGCGCACCTCAGAGCGCTAGACATGGGAACACTGTGAGAAAGTCTCCAGTGTCCTGGCCGGGATTTGAACCCGGACCGCCCGATTCGTATTCAGACAAGCTACCACCTAATCTACGGCGACTCCTATCCATCTAGATACTTAAATAAAATAATAGACTATTTTCATGTAAATAATTATTTATCTATTCTCCGGTTCCGTATAATTTCCATGTAACTACTATTTTCTGACTGATCCAGAATCCGATTCACTTCTGAATACAAAAATTCTAATTCATCCATATTCTAAGCACTTGATTATCTGTCGTCCATCATTTTGGACAGTGTTCTACGAGTAACATACTGAAATGTGACTCTTACTGTAATCTTTATGTCAAAGTGAAGCCAACATTCGAATTTAAAATCATTATCTGTGTTATGTGTATATAGTGCTTCATAAAAGTTATGTGAGTAACGGAAACACTGCTTCGCATATCACTGTTCTTCAAATACATTACATATCTACACGATACAACTTGCTCTCTGTTTTCACTGGTTTTAACTGATCATCTCTAATTGAAGAAAGAGGCCCACTTTGCATTTTTTATGTGTTATTGTCCATTTACTTTACTACCCTGTACACGGATATAGCCTCCTTTTCTATCTTAGTTTATAATTTATATGTATATATATACTGTCTTTTATTGTCATATCATGAAGGGAAATATTTCTTTCTGATGAATCTTCTCAATATGTACAGCTGTAGACGAAAGTATTGTCGCATGTCTTTAAAGAATATTTCCCAAATTCGCGAAGATATCTCTCCCGTGTGTAATATCTACTAACATAAATTAACGTTAAGTTTAATCCTTCCCATTGCATTACAAAAATATCATTCGCCGAGATAAAACGAGGGAACTATGCAACTTAAATGTAGATTTTTGGACTTTAAATTTTTGTTGACGAAAAATTATATTTTTGCAAATATCGTCGTCGTCTAGCTACATATTACAATATTTTGCTCAAAGGCCGCGATGACTCAGTGGTAGAGTGCTCACCTCTGGTGCTTGGGGTCCTCTTTTCGATAACTACTCATGCTCTGTGGGCTTTATGGTGGACAAACACTGTGTGCGTGGGTTTTCTCTGGGTTCTCCCTTTCCTCCCAGTTTCTTCTATCATCATCCATTGTTACCGCCCATACAATTCATTTTCTCTTTATCTTATCATCATCCACTCGACCTGAGCCAAAAGTTGTCTAAAGGCCTTAAATAAAATTCAAATATTTTCTTCAAAAGTGCGTCACGTGATTATGCATATATCTGTAAGTCAAAAAATTTATGCGACATTTCAATATATTTGTTTCTGAAATAAGGAAGCTCAGTTATATATATATGCAAAAGAAGTGCCCATAGCTGTACCATATATACACATATATGCCATACACATATATACACATATAAGCAACAGTATTCCATATGAACATAGATTTTTCTCTCAAAAACTGTATAGGTTCATGTAAAGAAATATTAAAATTCATAATATAACAATAAATTATATAATAATATATTTATGTTAACAAAAAAGTAGAGGTAATTGTGTAAATCGCCGTACCTGATGGCAGAAATGTATGTAATTGTTGTAAAACATGTATTTATTTTAGTAATTGAATCAAAATTATGAATAAGGGTCTCAATAATATCTTATACAATGCTGAATTTGCATTAGAAAGCGGTTGTATCAGTATGAAGTCTTCTGAACACGAGAATAAACGCATTGATTCATAAGTTTCTTCTCATACTAAAATGAACGTAGTGGCATACGATCAAACAATGAGTAAGATCGTGTGCTACTTGTTTGGGTCAATATTTTGCATAAAGTCTAAATATGATTTTAGACCTTTTTTCTCAGTTTCGATCATATTTAATTAAACCAAATATGTTAAACCAAGACTACATGTCAAGCGTAAAGAAATAAATGATATCCATGTTAAAAATTTCTAGAAAAGACATAAGAAAATATACATCAAAGGGAAACTTCCCAAAGAACTTCTCACGATTCACTAGTACCCATGGTAAGAAAAAAAAAACACTTGGTAAATAAAAAATTAAAAAAACAGATACATTAAAATTCACGATATAAAATTCAACATAGATAACTCAAATTGTACATTAAATGATCCACTCAAGGTGGCTGATTATTTCAATATGTACTTCAGTTCGGTCGTGAAAATGATGCCCAACCAAGCATCTCAACCAAAAAGTAGCCCAGAAATGAGATCTATACCTACGACTGTAAATTCTTTTTCTAACACCAATTACCCCAAAAGAAATTAAATCTGTCAGCTCAAACTCTAGTTATATAAGTAAAATTGAAAGCTTGTCGATCTGTATGTATGTTACTTATACAAATCTACATGCAGCCATTGATCTCCACCAAATTTTTCATGTGTGTTCCTTAGATACTGGGCCAGGACGTAGACGTATTTCGGGTCCGGTATTGACCCCCAGTTGTCAGTGTTCTCACCTTTTCCAAAAATGCATATTCATTAAATACCGTTGGATGTACCCAGTGTTTGATTTGTCGGGGGAAATGCCGGGGATATTCCCTGGTCTCTGAGGATTTCACCCCCTGTTGTTGATCCCGAATATAATCCCAGCCAGGGATAAAATCTTTGTATTTCTACCCAAATAGGTAGTGTGTTGAAACTTTAGCTATGAAAGTGATGTACAACCACTAGGTTTAGAATCCCCCATTCGTAATTTATCACAAATCGAACACCGGATGTATCAGCACCAAACTTAGCCTACAAATTATTCTAGACAACAAAAAAGTATTGTGGGTATTCCCGTTTTCAATCATCTTTGCTGTCACTGTTGCCAACCTATTTTAAAATTAAATTTATACAAATGCATTTAAAGTAAAAGGTAAAGCTATTCCCTGTGCGATACGCACGTGCCGTAAACGGCGCATGGGGAATGTGAAGGTAGCGCTCCACATATTCTCGACCTACGGTACGAAGTGAGGTGGAGTGGTCAGTCCCACGCTCGACTGCTTTTACCTTCCCAAGGAACTCAGGAGTACCAAGGACACTATGGTATTCAATTTGATAGAAAGCTGAGTGAACCTCAAAGCGCCAGGCATGGGAACACTGCGAGAAAAGTGTTCATCGTCCTGGCCAGAATTTGAACCCGGGCCGCCAGATTCGTAGTCAGACACGCTACCGCCTGAACCATGGCGACTCATTATAAAATGCCTTTACTTATACAAATATACAGCTTCCATTGGTACACACCAAATTTTGTATACATGTACGTTAGGTCCAGGGACAGGTCATAATGGTACTTCGTGCGCAGTAGGCGCCGCAGTTGTCAGTGTTTCCAAATGAGTTGGAAAATTTAATATTTCAAATTGCTCCCAAT
>JAGDQP010039335.1:462-17775 GCA_022664845.1 Lepisma saccharinum | reverse complement strand
TAATTGTAAAAAAGAGTAGTATTGTTTTGTAAAATAGGCCTTTTTCAACCCCTATTTAAGATGGCATAATAGGTTTTTTCGCACCCCTATTATGGCACGGCTCCCTCGTGGTAGGGTGGGGACCTCTAATATGCCATATTGAATTTTGTAAAAGAGTGCGAGCTGTATTTTATTTTGCGATATGGTTCCTAATTGCCAAAATTTTGTCGCATCATCACTAAAAGTCAGAATTAGGTAGATTATAATGAATCGACAAGGGGTTGTAAGAGGAGTTTTTTGATCTATTTTTGCGATATTTTGAGCCGTTTTGGAGATATGGGGCCAAATTGACAAAATTTTGTCGGATCATCACCAAACATCAGGATTAGGTAGATAATGATGACAAAGGACTTGCAAGGGGAGATTTTTCGATTTATTTTTGCGATATTTTGAGCCGTTTTCGAGATTTCGGGCCAAATTGCCAGAATTTCGTCGGATCATCACCAAACTTTGGAATTAGGTAGATGTTGATGAGGAAAGACAAGGGGTTTGTAAGGGGTGGTTTTTCGATTCATTTTTGCGATATATTGAGCCGTTTTCAATTTGGTAACATAATAACCTTTTTAAGTTTTATTTTTTAAAATTAAAATGCTCTTCTATGAAATGAGGGGATTTTTCAATTTCCTTCACTTTCATTTGCAATATTCTTACCCAAGGGAATATTGAAAAAGATTAAATATTTAACTGGCTATATCGAAATGCAATTTTAACATTTGGTATACGCTTTGACACCCTGTGTGGAGACTACAAAAAGCTATTAGACGCCCTGTGTGAGGCTAGCAATGACATCATTTTGTCCTCACGCGCATAAGTGCATTGCCCTCGTTCACTGATGCATCATTTTATATGTGGCTGCTAATGTGCGACGTTGATACTTTTTAAAAGTGAATTGTAGGTGAGTAGAAAATATAACTATTTATTAGTTGTTTTTTTGTAAATATAGCATTGTAAAAAGTGCCAAATTACGTATAACAGTGTTAAAATTATATTTCCCATATGGTATGCGTATAGTAGTTTGTGGTTATTATTGGAGTGTAATAGTTTTTCGTCCTTGATAACGGCGTTGGTCACACAAAACCCCTACGTTACATATTGAATCTTGTAAAAGTATGGCCACAGCCATATCGTGCCTAATATATTATTTCAGGGGGCGTAGAGCTATTGTAGCCCTTTAGAAGGGTAATGGCCTATTGGCCTTAAATTGACCAATTAATTTAAACAGGTCTTGTACGTGTGCCGTGAACATTTTTTGTTCAACTGGAGTGTACATTTTATTGAATTTATTATAAGTTACTCTAATTTTAATTTACGAGCATTGTGCCTCCTTAATGAAAGCATGTATCCTATTATCCAGGAACATACGTGAGGAGGAGGGAGTAATATTGCATGTTGAATTTTGTAAAAGAGTATAATGTTCAGTGGCGTATAAGAGGGCCATAACGATACCCTAACTAATCCATTATTTTAGTGGCGTTTTGAAAGTGAAATTTCGTTAAAACTTTAATGTGATTTTGGGAGGTCATAATAGAGCAGTGTACCCAATCTAAAACAAAAGCAGTGGTGTATGAAGGGCAAAAGGCTACGTTGTCTTTTAAATTAAGGGCAAAGATTAAAAATTTAACAGTATATATATATATATATATTGTAAATGATACAACATATTGCAATGCGGTTTTCGGCTATGGACTAAGACAGTCGAGTGGCATATACAAAAAAAATATAGTCGATTCAATACAAATATTGAATCGACTATATTTCATAAACACCGTAACATATTAGCATGCAATTTTCGGTTATGGACTAAGGCTATTGAGTAACATATACGAAAGAAGTGGTGACCTCAAGGTCAAAGGTCAAATATTGAATTGCCTATTTGATATACGTCGTAATATATCGACATGCGGTTTTCGGTTATGGACTAAGACTATTCAGTAGCATATACGAAAAAAGTGGTAACCTTGAGATCAAAGGTCAAATATTGAATTGCCAATATCTCGTAAACGCCGTAACACATTAACATGCAATTTTCGGTTATGGACTAAGACCATTGAGTAACATACGAAAAAAATTGTGGCCTCGAGGTCAAAGGCCAAATATTGAATCTACTATATCTCGTAAACGCTGTAACATATTAACATACAATTTTCGGTTATGGGCTAGAGACCATTGAGTAACATATACGAAAAAAGTGGTGACCTTGAGGTGAAAGGTCAAATATTGAATTGTCTATATCTTGTAAACCCCGTAACATATTAACATGCAATTTTCGGTTATGGATTAAGACCATTGAGAGGCATAAACGAAAAAAGTTGTGACCTTGGGGCCAAAGGTTAAATTGAATGACCTATATTTCGTAAACGCCGTAATGTATCGACATGCGGTTTTCCGTTATGGACTGAGACAATTGAGTGGTTATTCAAACATTTTAGAGCGTTAACAAATACTTTTTATTCTTACAGCAGTATAAATAGAGGTAGTTATAAGTGTATGTGTGTGTGTGTGTGTGTGGTTGCTAGCGAATTAAGCCTGTTATGTTTGCTGTAAAAACTTATTATTGCAACCTCAACGTGTAAATTTAACAATTATATACTTTTTATTTTTTGCAGTTTGAATGGCTTTAATACCCAAATATAGGAAAAAGTTTCCCCATAGTTTTATAGTAGCGTATTAATAGTTATTGTTGTCGCTGTTGTTATTGTTGTTACCAGGAATTAATATAATACTCTATTATAACAGCATTCTCTATTTATTTTATAGTTACATACTGTGTTGTTATATATTAATATAATACGGCATTATAAAAACACTGTGCATTGCTTATAGCTTGTTACTCGGTAGTAGCATACTATTAAAATGGAGAGGTTTTATATAGTTAGCGAATAACGCAATTATTATAAACGCTTCAAAGATAACGGCACGTTAATAACTGTAGAGATAAAAGCACCGCCGCAGGGGGAGAACCCTATAGCATGGGTGGAAAAAGCAATGAGGGAGCTGGTAGACTACTTAATGCAAAATGTACTTACACATCATCGGGTCGGGCTAACTTTCATTAATCAAAACCACCCAGATAAGCCCTTATATCTGTCGTTTAGCAGGCAAAAATATGAGTAGCGAGCATGTGCGGAAAGCCCTGGATAAAGTAATTCAGTCAAAAACATCGTTTTTGTACCTGGATCGTTTCGTGGTATACTTCCATCATGTGGAGTTGCCTACAGTTGCCTACAGGTGAAACAAAATTTTGCCACCACGTCAGCACATACAGCCGGTAATCGAGGTGTTGTTCGTGTGCAAAATACCGACAACCGTTGTTAGGCTCATGCCTTGGTCGTCGCCAGAGGATTAATTGAGAATTGCAGTAATAAAAAGAGAAATACAAGTATCATCATCAGTATCCGAAATTTATGACTTTTGAAGTTTCTGCATTATGAAAACAAGCAGGTGTAAATTTAACTAATGGTGGAGGTATATTCGAACTACAAAAATTCCAGGACTGTCTAACAGGATATAATATTACTGTATATAATGTTTTTTTCAGGTGAAAAGGTGTTCTTTGAGGGCCATACAACCGGAAAAACAATTTATCTTATTCTAAATAATAAGCATTATGACGTAATACCAGCTTAACAGCGGCCTTCTCGTGCAGTTACTACTGCCCAGAATGCGACAAGAAATATTGTAATAAAGACCGCCATGTGGCACAGTGTATATCTTTATGCGCCAAGTGTCAATCAAAGCCTCCGTGTACAGCCACTAAGCAGTTGACTTATTGTAATGAGTGTAATAATCATTGTGAATAATCTTCCGGCTGCTACTATCTCCACTGGCCGACAAATTGGTAGGACTAAGGATCACCGAGTGATTACAAATGGTGAAAGTAACAAAATTTCAGGTTACCTCTAATAAAAGGAAGCGTATTGCTGATTATGATACGCTTCCTTATGGTTATAAAAGAAAACGCCTAGTGTAAATATGGTATTATGGTGTTATACATCTCGGGGTATATGTAGAGAGAGGAAAAAATATGGATAATAAAATTTTAAACAATTATTATAATTTTAACGAAATTGAAATATGCGTCGGCCTTGTTTATGATGATGACGATAGAAAATTTTCTGTGGTTATTAGTCTACACAATTACTGTGCATACATACATCTATCGCTTGATGAGTGGTATAAATTTTTATCCTATTCTCTATATATTGACAACTATTTTAACTCGTTGACACCGGCGGGGCTGCCCACAGAATTTTCTCTTAGTTAGAAATTCAGCGTAGAATTATCAGACACGTATAGAGGTACTCGTCAGTGTTTTATTCTCGCAGTAGATGATAATAATAATGGTCAGGTAAAGTTTTGTAATTATACATGGAGAAAACTTCATCTCTACATGCAGTGTATTCAATATGCTATTTCTATTTGCAAGGAGGCAAAAGAATGTGCTCAAAGGTGTTTAAAAGAAACACCACAGGAATTTAGTACCACTACAGGTCTATCTAAACATATTGAACTGGAAGTATTGACTTTTATAAATCGAAATAGTAATAATATTATATTATATTTCTAATTCGCACTTTCATATAATAGACTATAATATGGAGTGGCAAATACCTTTTACATGTATACTTACAGGCCCTACAGGGTGTGGGAAAAGTTACTTTGTTAAAACATTTCTCGAGCACTACAGCGATTTGTTTAAAAATATGGTCTGGTGTTATGGAGAATGGCGTCCGCTATACGACACACTCACACACTATTGTAAATTTCAGGCGGGCTTGCCACAAAGCTGTGATGAGTTTTCAGCGGCAATATAGTAGACTTAATATCTAGTTTTGTTAAGTATCAAAAGCAAAACACTCCGGCCATATCCTGGGAACCTTTTGCTTTACTATTAGCTAAGTCAAACATACCGATAGCGTATTTAGGTAACTCACAACGTATAGACTACATAAGAAAGCTGACCGCTGCTGCTGGTGCTGACCCTGAAACAAGAAAGGACGAAGAGGAGGAGGAGGAAGAGGTAGAGCAGCCGTCACGTAAACGCTGGCGCAACTATAAACCATGAAGAAGCTGACAGCCATTTACTACAACCCTTCACATGCTCCTTCATTCTCAACAGCTCGGGCGTTATGGAAAGCTGTAAACAAATCAGTACTGCTACATCGAGTGGAACAATGGTTAAAGGATCAACCGGAGTATACATTGCACAAGCCTGCACGAAAACAGTTTCGACGCAACCCGCATTTAGTGTTTAATATTGACGCACAGTGGCAGGCGGGCCTGGTTGATTTATAAAGTCTCCAAAAATATAATGACGGTTACATGTATATTTTAACAGTGTTTGATCTATTTAGTCGATATGCATGGGCAGTGTCGGTCCGCAGTAAAACAGGTGAACATATTAAACAGGCATTTAAGAAAATATTTGCATCTGCCCCCGCCGTAAACCAATACGGCTACAAACAGATAAAAGTACAGAGTTTCTAAAGAAAACATTTAAACGTTCCTCAAAAAACATAATATTCATTTTTTCACAGCCGAAAACTCCGATATTAAGGCAAGTCTCGTAGAATGTCTAAATCGCTCTCTGAAGCAAAGAATGTGGAAATATTTTATTTCTAAAAACATATCGTTATATTGATGTATTGGCAAAACTAGTTCACGGATATAATTCTCGACCGCACGCGCGCATGAATTACCGTCGCTTTTGTGAATCAAGACACGTTTCAACAAGTGTGGAATAGACTAGTGAAACCGGCTAGGGCTAGTGTTAAGGTAACAAAACATAAAGAAGGTGATACTGTACGAATTACTAAGGAAAAACGATATTTTGCAAAAGCGTACAAAGAAAATTGTACATTGGAAATATTTAAAACAAAACACATATAGTGTAAGGAAAAGAAAGTGGTTTATGAATTAGAGGATTTAAATGGTGACGTAATTGATGGTACATTTTACGAAGAAGAAATACAAGCGTTGACACTGCCCAAAGTTTACGAAATACGTGAAATTTTAGAAGCTAAAGGTAAACGAATACTTGTTCGTTGGCGGGGCTATACTGCTTCATTTAATTCATGGATTCCTGTAACTTGTTTAACGAACGGTTAGCAACATTTGAAAGACATGAGGAATGCAAAGTTTTACCACGTCAACTTGCAAAGTGTAGTTTTATTTTGTTAAATTACCGGATATTGAAAGATGTGCATTTTGTACTTTAGAATTAGGTAATTGGCAATCTTATAATATTCCCTTAAAATAGCTTAAAAGGGTTTAGTCCATACTACCCGCTGTCAAGAGGTAATATAGATGTGTGTGTGTGGTTATAAAGTGGAGATAAGACTTTTTCTGTGCCTTAAAAGGATGGTAATAATAATAATAATAATAGAATATTATAAACTAGAGTTATATTTGTGTATATAGCCGAAAAATGAATAATCCTTATTTGCAATATTATTAGCATCAAGCAGGTACTGGTTATAATGTGTATAGAGGTTCACCATATCAAGAAGGGTACGGTATTGGTAGTTTTTTAGGTGGATTATTTCGTACTATATTTCCATTATTAAAACAAGGTACAAAAATTGTTGGTAAAGAACTGTTACATGGTGCTATTAATGTAGCCGGAAACGTACTAAATAATAATAGACCCGTTGAAGAAGCATTAAAAGTGCACTGCCAGGAAGCAAAAAGTACTTTAAAAAATAAAGCTGAAAATAAAATAAATCAAGTGTTTGCGTGGGGAGGAAAACGTAAAAATAAGCAAACAGGTGGTGGTCTAAAAAGAAAAATAGAGTGAAGAGGAGAGATATTTTCGATTGATTATGGAACAGCGTACTAATTTTTACCTCACACTACCCAGTAACAATTCTATGGAATATTTCCCGCAAAATACTCTAGCATGTTATACTACCAAACTATATCAGCCTCTCGTGTTGGAGAAAGGTGTGTAGGAAACATGTTTTTGAAGTGCATTATACAGAGTCTTTTCAAAATGTTTCCAAACATACTAATAATATCTATTACAGGGGCTCGGATAAAGAAAGCTGGAACGTAACTAAAATAATGCCCGGACATTATTATCACGTTGATGATATTCTATCTAAAATTAACTATAAAAGCGCTAAATTAAATTTACAATTAAAAGTTAAAGTTCGGTAAAACTCGTTGAAGTTAGTAGAGTGAGAAATGATGACAAAGTGTAAAAGAGTACGCTTATCAACCGAATTAGCCTAATATACTAGGTTTTGATCATATACAGCAAGACAATATTGCACTTGTCCATCTTGGGCGTTAGCCACCCGATCTTCAGAAATCGCTACCCGTACACATGTATATTTATAGCGATATTGTAGAATTCAGCTGGTAGGTGATAGTGTTGCTTCACTACTGCGTATTGTAAATACGAATATTAAAGAGTATGGCGTTAGTAATGTGCATATTTTTGAAAATCCTCATTATGTCCCCGTGCAATGTAAGCAGTTTGATCAAATTATTATTGATTTAAGAGATAGCACGGGTAATCCGCTTCCTTTCCAATATGGCAGTGTATGTGTAAAACTACATTTTCGTAATAAGGTACTATAAAAATAAACTAATGTTTGTATTAATAGCAGTAGAAATGCAGTGTGAGTGTACAAAATCAGAATTAGAACTATTTGCGGGTCTACCCGCTCAAACGAGTATTATTGGTAATAAAACGGTACCATATAAGCCTGCGGCTTCAATATCTGATAATGCACCCATAGAGTTTGTAGTCCCCGGGCACAGTGATGATTATATTGATTTACCACATACAATGCTACATATTAGAGGTAAAATTACTACACCTGATGGTTCTGATTTAACATCTGCTGATACGAAAATAGGTCCTGTAAATGATTTTCTCAGTGCAATGTTCAGCGAGGTACAAATATATCTGAATAATCAACTAATTTCCTATTCCTCGCATACATATCCATTTCGATCATATATCGAAAAACTACTAATTTATAATGCCAATGCAAAAACAACTCATCTTCAAACGGCAATGTGGTTTAAAGATACTGCCGGTCATATGGACAGTGTGGCTGATGATAATAATCAGGGTCTTAAACAACGATCACTTCTCACAGCGTTAAGTCAGCCCTTTGAATTACTGGGCTATATTCATGGTGATATTTTCAATCAGGAAAAAAATCTATTGAGTGGTGTACAGCTGCGTATTAAGCTGATTGCAGTCAAACCCATATTTTGTCTAATGAGTGAGACTGGAGCTGAGGGGCAAGTTGTAACTACAGATGCAGCTTTGTTTGTGAAAAGGTTGATGTGTCACGGCGAAAATAGCCCAAAATAAAGTATTACAAAATCTTAAATTTAGAGTAAACTATCCTTTAACAAAGGCGCAGGTGAAGACAGAGACTTTACCGCAGGGTATTATGGACACCACACTTCCAGATTTGTTTTCTGGCATAGTGCCTGAAGGTATTATTATTGTATTTGTTACTAATACATCTCTCAGCGGCACTTATCAGACAAATCCTTTTAATTTTAAGCATTTCGGTTGTCATTCTTTTCATTCTATGTTGACGGAACTCCTGTTCCATCTAGACCCCTACAGCCAGATATTGATAATAAGGTATGTATATTCTACGATATTTACAGGTTCTGGTATCTATTAATCTAATCAAGATATTGATATTTCACTTGCCGAATATCCTAATGGTTATACTCTACTGGTGTTTCATTTAACTCCCTAATCTAGTGCTAGTGCTGCAATTCATACTAGCCCGCAACGCCAAGGAAGTGTACGATTAGAGGTTCATTTTAAACAAGAACTGCCATCTCCTGTAACAGCTGTTATTTATAGTGAATTCTCCTCAGAACTAGTAATTGATTTCCAGAGAGAAATATATATTAATTAAAAATGTTAAATACCCATAAACATTATGAAGCAAGAAAAATTGCCTAAAAATCGTTTTATATGTGTATATGCTGCAGATCAACTACCTCTGTTTACTCAGACATTTCCTGCAGCCATTATTATAAATACAGATCCTAGTAATAATCCCGGTGAACATTAGATTGCTGTTTATATATCTAATATGCGTGTGGGAGAATATTTTGATAGCTATGGCCTACCGCCCTATATACAATATTATATAAGGTTTTTAAAACGAAACTCTTTATTTTATACATGGAATAATAGACGCATTCAAGGTGATTTATCCCAATTTTGTGGAAACTATTGTCTTCTCTATTTATCATGTCGTGCATTTGGCTATTCACTACTGGACTTCTTAAATAAATTCTTAACCGACAACACTAATGTTAGCAATATAATGCTTTATTCGTTTATGAGAATGGTTCCTGGCGCGAGATTAAGTTCTCCGTAAACCTTGTGTGTGTGTGTGTGTGTGTGTGTGTGTGTGTGTGTTGGTCCCTGGCGTGAGATTAAGTTCTCCATAAACCATATGTGTGTGTGTATGTGTTGGGCATGAAATAAATAGCCAAATGGGTTTAGATAGTAGTATACACAAGACATTGGTATAACTTTATGGCGAAAGTCCTGTGTAATTTTTGCTATGTTAAATAGTTTTTTTTTTGGAAAAGTGCTTGTAGCCTTTTATGTGAAGTTTAGTATAATAAGAGAAATATTAAAACAGTATTTTTATTATTTGTTCATAAATTAATTATATAATAAGGTCCTTATACTCTGCTATGTTAGCTTATATGCCACGAGGGCTCTGGGGAAATAGTCTCCTATTACGAGTTCTAGAGTTTAGGGGTGCGAAAAAACCTTTTATGCCATCTTAAATGGGGGTTGAAAAAAGGGGCTCATACTCTTTTACAAAATATTACTACACTCTTTTACAATTAAAAATAAGGGTCATAAAAGAGAATATAAAGTGACTAGATCTGGTTACAAAAAGTTACCAAATATGGTTCCAAGATCTGAACGAAAGGTGCCTAATACAGCACCAAGTGCAATTACTCTACTCACCTCTAAACACCTTGCGTTTGCTGAGATTTATTTTTAAACATAGATGGACGGACGAATTAAGAGGGAATATAAGGCCCTTTAGGTGGTTAGCTACGCTATAAATGGTTCTGCAAAAGTTACACAGGGCTCCTAATTGTAACAGAGAAAATGTTTATAATATTTATGTATAAATTAGATCAATAACACAATGGCTATCTCGATTGCGAGCATTAATTAAACTACCAAATTGAATTCATGGATACTTTACATATTATTGGTGTCGAACAGGTTCCAAATATCAGAAGATTGGCGGAATATGTGCACACGTCACTAAAATTCTTTCCACGACTTCACAGGTAACTGAAATCAAGTGACATATATTTACAAAATCCTTATAAGCAGCTTTATGCTATCCTACACTTGTTTACCTTCGTAGAAGCTCTGAATTCAGTTTTCGTGACTTGAGCGCATTGAGACGTTTTCTCAGGATGTTATAAATTATCGAAATCCAAAGTTTCCAAGAATTTGACAGAAAAGCATTTTCATTGATTTTGTGTGGTGTTCTCTGGGGATCAAGCTACATATTAGTAAAAAATAATATCACTAAATGGCATATTATCGTGATATAGTTTTTGTTTAAAAACAAGGAGTTGCGAACGTAATGCCCTATTCTGGGGAAAGGCACAGCAAAAACTAGTCTTAATCAAAAGACTAGAAATATACATTACAATTATTTTTAGTGTATTTATTTGCAGGCAACATGTGATATCAACTTATAATTTCTAACGTTAAGTCTAGATATTATTATTACTTAATGTCTGTAATGAGAAAGTGCAACAGTATCAAATATGATAATATGTACTACATTCCAGACCTGATGGATATGATATTATGAAGATAGGAGAATATTTTCGAATAGTTATGTCATTCACCCTGTCTAAAACAAGAAGAAGATTGAGAGTTCTTCGTAATATATTGGATATCACAGGTAGGTTTCGAAATATTACTTGGGTTTAAATTGAATATAAGAGATGTATTTTAAAATTTGTGAAATATATAACAAAGTAAGAGTATATTAACCCAAATTTCTTAGAAGCTTACAATAGTACAGTTTAAATACAAAAGAGATAGTAATGAATTCGAAAATATTTAAAATCCTTTATGCTTATTTCGTAATGAAAGTAATATATAAATTGAACAGATTTCGATTGAAGTTTGCGATTGGCTTAAAAGAAGAATTGCACGCACCCAACAGGAAATGATAGTTAATGTATTTATATTGCAGTTCGTAATATACATAGATTTATTGTTTAGGACAATCCACAAAATTTTAAGACAACTTAGAACTTCAACAGTATTTAACCAAAAAGAAAACTTTATCTATTAATATTATACATTAATAAGAATGATGATTAAATATTACGACATTTTCACATAATAGAATCGTGATAGGCAACATATAAAAACATATTCCATCGTTCGTGAACGTTTAGGTTATATTAGTACCATATTTCCCCTCTATATATTTTCTGATTGACTGTATTTAACTGTGTGAAGCATTTGAACTCGTGGAGATTACGCTCTTGGTTTTTACGAATATTTAGCATCAGTCAATATTTGATACTTGAGCTCATGTTGGAATATTGTGTGTGTTTTCGCTTTATATTGAAAATAAATGTTTGATTACCAAATTCAAAAGTATAGTTTTATTTCTTTATCCGTTGGCTTAGGTTAGGTAGTCTTGCTCCATTTCACTGTATCTCACTTAAAGGATTTGTCGTTGTTTACACTTCAATCGATTATTCATTGTTGTGATCAATATATTTTACATCATGTACAAGACTTACGTCAGACATATACAAAGAGACATGCACTAACGTGCACTGACGTCGGACGTACGAAATGGTTGTAAATCTATATGTAGAAATGTAATAAATATTATAACTTATCCTACTGGAACTCAGAAGGTTTTAATAGATAGAATAATCAATAATTTTGTTAGCTGCTATAGGAGTTTCCTTTGATTTACTTCAAAGCAATTAATTATAATTATATTGGTTAATTCTTATACAGTAGTATAGAAAATGCATAAAATGCGTACAAACATAAAAACGAATGAAAATGCGTAGACAATTCCGACAGAAAATTACGCTTATATGGGAAAGTTTTATACGTAAAGAAAGTGATATTATTGTAAGAAAAATATTTTGTAATCCATTCTTACACTTGCATGTGCATTCGGGAAATTTTTGAAGCGACTTGATTTAAGTACAGAATAACCTACTTCTTGATTTACGTAATTTAACTAGCAACAAACAGCGTGAAAAATAAAGTGATCCTTTTATACATACTATTTACGCTACGAGTGCTGTCAAACAAATGGTCCTGACTAACATGAAAAATACCTTACCCTTCGCAGGAATATATTTTAAGTTTTACCCTTCGGAGGAACTCAAAATATATTATCTGAATCATGCTATAAATTTTCAGTCTCGGAGATAATAAAAAATAATTATTTGAAACAGTTGCAACACCACACATTATAGTTCAACAGTAGCAAAAACATGAATAGCTTTTTAACATATTGATTTAAATATGTAACTAGTAACATGTAACAAAAACTAATAAGTATTGTTAAAGTTGCCAAGTCGTAATATTTGATTATCTTGAGAAAATAGAACTCTCTTACAGTGCTTCTACTATAACCATCTTTCATATCAAAATACTATAGAAAACTGTAAATTTTATGAAAGCGATTGTAGTTACACCGAAATAGTTATAGATTGTCCTAATTATTGAAAGTAGAAGAATAGGCTATACAGCACTTATGATAAATATTTATGGTCTCGTGAAAAGAGTAGACCTTTTTAGCGCACCTGTACCTAGATAAAAAGACGCTGAATTTGGAAATGTAAGTTCGTTGATTCCAGTCCATTATGAACCTGTAAAATGCCATGCCTAGTACATTTCATTGGTACTTCTAAAATAATTATTACTGATAATCCTTCGTAGCTCCTGAAAGAATCTACTAAATAATAATGAATTTGTCATAGTGTCAATAAATGATATTGGAACTGAAATATAGGTACGTAAGATGATTATGATTTTTTTATTTATTGACGGAAATCAAGGACAATGTTACACAATTTCTTGTTCTCTTGTTACTTCAGATTTACACTTGCCACAATATTATTCCCTCTCTCTAATGACGAAATTAAACCTGTTAACAGAAATTTTAGTTGATGAAATTAGTAATATAAATAGCTTACTACTCAAGCTAGTATATAATAGCCCATATTCTGTGTGGAAAGTAGTAATGTGAGAAGTTATCTAATGACCTTATATCAAACTGCATGCCAAATTCACAATAATACTATAATGACTCATCAGAACCATGCACTTCGTCAAGATATACTTTTGAGGAGGAAGGGGACAACCATGGTGAGGTTGAGGGAATCAATATTTCTACACGGTAAATAAGGAAGTGCTTCTTATTTACTATATGCTTACTTAAGTGTGGGCATGTATAACGCTATAGATACAAACTCTTTCGCATACATTTAACTTGCGATAACTGTGCTACGGTCTACTGTTTGCGTGATTACCGTTACCTATGTTTCTTGTAGTAAATGTGTTCTTTACATTAAGTAGTATGACTTCAAATATTTCATTTGCTGTAATTTGGTTGTTTCATACATATTCGGATATTCCTGTGTTCAAACCAATTAAGTTAAAACAGTTTTTTGTAAACTAAATTTTAAGTTTAGTCCAATTATTGGAATATAACCATACAGGTCAGTTTATAACGCCTCTAAGTAAGACCTGTTGTCCTTGTGCGTACTACAAGAGCTTCTAATTTTGTGAGCTTTCGAGTGTTATAAATATCACTTATTAAAAAAATTGTCATGTTAACTAACTTTTTCAAGAATTCACTTAGTTCGTCTTGGCATGATCCCATCCATCCTTTACGTATTAGAACTTTATCGTAATGCTTAGAAACTATATGATCTAATACAGGGGGTTTAAAAGATGTTGTTCTTAAATTCAAAGTTGAAATCCTCAGACTGAAAAAAAAATAATGTTGTTTTGAAGAAATGTCGAAACATGAGTGGTTTTGAAGGCACCCAAATGTTGTGCCATAACCTCACAAATTACCTGAAATCTCTACACATGGTTATATTAAACACGTGTTTTATTAGGAAAATTCACAGCCGACGTTGTACACAATAAATTTATTTGAGCAAAGCGTCTGATTAAAGAGACGAAATTTAGAGGCTATTTCTATGTTTTGGTAAGGAAAATGTGATTTCTCTGACAATGAAATGCCTACGTGAGGGTCCTCGCTATGCTGCATTCTGTCACTCATTGGGCAAAACTCAGATTGTGACATGATAACCCGTCACTCTGTGCGTCATTATTATCGAGATAGTCTGTAATTTATGATGATGCCGTATTACATATGGGCGTCTGGAAGTCCTAACCAAGCATGCTTCGGCATTTTCTCAAGGAAACTATTTTCATTTCCCTGTTTCAGGAATTCGAGAATGCATATCAACCTTTTCCCAATGTCATCTCATTCAACTAGTGTATCCCAGCAGTGATGCGGCATATGATTGGAAAAATAAATTGCTTTCCTAGAAGCAAAATTATTATCTGGTTGTGCGTTCACCGAATTTCCTTTCTCTGTAACTGATAAGTCTATACCTGATAATTCTGTACTCTGTACCTCTCTGATATTGTGTTTGAATGCAGCTTCTTGCTTTCGTGTTATTTAAATAATGGTAGTTACTGTATTTTTAAATTTGTGTTATTCATGTCACACTATTAATAAAGTTTTCTTTTTTACTTATAGTCTCTGTTGGCAGTGTCACTGCGCTATTTCTTGGAGCCAGTGTGATGAGCATAGTAGAAGTCATGTATTATTTTATCATAAAACCAGTTATGTGTTCTTGTAAATATGCTTGGAAGCATATGAAATGAATATTGTTGAATTGCATGTGTTAAATGAAACTCAAGGAAAACGAAATTTGAATATTTAAAATTCATTTAGTGTTACATGGGGAATGAACTCGCGATTAACATACCAATATCATCATATATACTCTGATGTTTTTCTGTGCCACTCTTGGTTCTCGTCTATCCATATTGGATGACAGATGCAAAATGGAACTCATATCAATACTGGGCTTTGTTCTCACAGTTTCTTTATTCTGGTTTGTTCGCACCATCCTTGGGTCATTTCGTACTGTTAGTTGTTTCGCTGTAATACATGATCAAAAGTTATCTTTAGACTCTTCTACACTGGATAATATTGAGAGAAATCCTCTCTGGTGAAAGGCATTTATTACATATAGCCTGTCTTCAAATTCTTTGTGCTGTGAAGGACCATTATTTTACATGTTTCCTTCAATCATTGCCATAGTAATGTTTCAAAATTGAACGTAAGCGGCTTAAGGTGTATTCTTGATTTAACAATCGTCCCATCAATATACTCTCACTCTCTTAAAATTATCGAAATCGTGTAACCAGTAAATGAAAATGATGGTGTGTCAATATGGTGTGGGTCTTTCATTCTTTTCTTTTCTCCATGAAAATCTTACAAGGAGATTGTATGAATAGAAAGTGAGTTGCAAGATGAAACATAATCAATATGATGGAACATGTGAAGGAATGGGTTGTTGACATATTATAGCTGCTGATCATCATCTGGAGTGGGGATTCAAAGTTAACAGGAAGAAAGCAAGAGTGTGCTATATAAATACAAAAAACATACGAATGTTAAACATTACTTTTATTAAACTAACCTTAGTATTACATCACATTAGTCGCCATTTGTTCTTAGTGAGTGTGTTTCGTTGCCAGGACGTGAAAAAATAAGCATTAGCAATGATGTGGTAAATATAAATGGTAAATACACATACTAGTAAAATAAACAGCATATTAAAACCACAAATTGACAACTGTGTTATAAGAAATATGGATACAGTGAATTCGGCCTTGGTAAAATAAAGGTTGAGTTAAAAGTCGTTCCTGGGAATATGGTACTCTTAATTTAGAACCATTACAAAGATTGCAAATTTCAAGGCTAAATAACTGCAAAAGAAATAAATTGTACGTTTGGATATTCCTATTTCTAGTTAATAAAATCTCTAACTTCTTGTTGTTCACAATTATGTTCACGTTACACAATGCTAAAAAGCTATAAAATGGCAATGCATAGAAAAATATGAAGAGGTTTGAATTTGAAATAACGTCCTTATGGCTCTCAGCTACAAAAAACGTATATTATCATTTAAGAGAAATCTTTATTGTAATTACCGACAATCATAATTAATTTAAACATTATTCTCTTTTTCGAGTTCCGTCCTATGCCAGTGCCCCGGGTCATGGACTCATGGCCAGCTCATTGCTTCAGCTCTTTGTATTATCGTGGTTAGTTTTAAAGGTGTGGGTATAGCAATAAAGTTCTGAATATACCGAAAACTATTCCTAATTTTTCTTTGCCGTCGAGCTGGTGTAAGTTCAGTTTTAACAAAGGACATGATTCAGATGTCATAACTTTGTTAGTACAGGTTCAATTTAAGCAATGAATCATTGTTCACCAATTGCAAAGACAATATTATTTACACGGATTAATTTCATTTAATAAGTTCTTAGCAAAAATCTTAAATTATTAGCCGTGTTTTTAGGAGCCACAACATTTTAAGTGTAGATCCATCCTTGGGAATGAAGCAGTGATTTTCTCGTATGTGAGGAAGAGAACATACATCTGCAAAACGTTTTGATAGCCAGAAAGAACCTGTATTGAAGAAATAATAAGTTATCTTATAATAAGTGAAAAAATGTATTTCTAAATATACAATTTCTTGTGTTTTTAGATTATATTAGAATATTTCATTTTATCTATTTTTTGTTTTGTTCTAGTTCTGATCATCATTATTACTATTCATACAGTTGGGAGAATACTTTTGAATTATTACGTCTTGCCAAGGCATTTTGTAATGTTAGCTCTTCAGTTTTGATTTAAAAAATTGCACGAAAGCGGAATTTCCCCAATGTATGTAAATGGTTGGAAAGGTATCTACATAAAAGAACATTTAGAATACAAGCGAATGGACTCCTTGTATCAACTAAAGTAATATTTTACAAGATTCTGCTTTGGTACTGTTATTGTTGAAATATAGTTAAGAACTATACTTGTTCAGCCATACAGTATGCTACTCTCACATCTTATGCGGACGATCTTAAGTTTTTAGTTTCCATTTCAAACTGTTTAGACGTGGCCTAGTTGTTAAAAGACAATGATAAAAGTTTCT